>JALPQD010000024.1:37452-192235 GCA_023101885.1 Typhlomys cinereus
TATGGAGGGTATTCCCAAAAGAATAGCAGGGTCCTATGGCATTTCAATCTTTCACTTCTTTAAGACTCACTAGATGGCTTGCCAGAGTGGCTGTATGAGCCTGTATTCCCACCAGCAATGTAGGAAAGTTCCCCTCTCTCCACATCCTCTCCAGAATTTGGTGTTGTATGTATTGTGGATTTTTGCCATCCTGACTAGAGTGAGATGATATCTCAGGTAGGTTTTGATTTGCATTTTCCTGATGGCTAAGGATGTGGAGCATTTTTAAGATATTGTTAGACATTTTAATTTCGTCCTTGGTAAAGTTTCTTTTAAGTTCCAAGGCCCATTTTTCAATTGGGCCATTTGTTTCCTTGGTGTTTATTTTTCTAAGTTCTTTGTGCACTCTGGATAATAGAGAGAGAGAGAGAGAGAGAGAGAGAGAGAGAGAGAGAGAGGGAGAATGTGTTACACACACATGGCCCAGGTGGAGTCTGAGGAGAGATGTCATTTCTCTCTACCCATCAGGTCAGCTTCTAGAAATAAAGTTCAGGTCACAAGCTTTGGGAACATACCCACTGGGCAATCTTGCCAGCCCCATGGTCTGTTGAACAGGAGAAGGATGAGGAGAGCTGTGTAGACACACTCTGCTCCAAAGGAATGGGAATGGTTCAAGGTCTTTGAGGTGAGTGTTGTCAGCAAGACTAAGACTTATTCACAAATACAGTTTCAGGACTTGCCCTGATTAGACTGAACAAAATCACTGTGAATACACAGATTAGGACTCCATGTGTCTTCTCAGGTATTTAGGAACTCTTGGTTATGGTGAATCCTACATGTCTCACACTGTAGAACTACATTCCACTTGAGAGGCCACCACGCCTGTCCCTCAAAGCCTGTTGTCTGGGCCAAGGCCCCAGGGAAGGTGTTTATCAGTTGCTGTGTGAATGTTTGGTGTCCTAGGTGCCCCCAGGGAATAAAATTCTCAGTCTTGTTTCCTGCTCAGTGCTCTGTGGACACGATGGGGTCCACTTCTTTGGAATTTGAAGATAACGCTTCTCGGCCTTTTGGCTAAGATCAAGTGGAATTTGAAGAGTGAATATGTATTTTCTCAATATTTATTTGTTTGATTTCTTGATAGGAAAATGAGATCAGTTAGGAGCATTCCATATTGTGCATGCAGCTATCTGAGGACAACATTCAGAAGCTGGGTCTCTCCTTCCACCATGTGAATTCTACAGAATAGAACTGTTGCCACACAAGCATTGCAAAGAGGTACTTGGAGAAAACCATAAATCCTGCTCTTTGATGAGATGGAATCAAGGACTAACATTGAGAGGAAATCCTGCATAATGATTTGATAACAAATTTAGCAGAGGAAATAAGAGTCCTGCTTCCTGCCTCTCTAACTGAATGATGTACTGAAACTCCTGTGTTCATGCATCACACTCTGCGGTCATTATTGGTGCTCAGTTATGGTGGCTAAATACTGCTTCTGCACAGTCAGCGTCCCATACTGCTTGAGTCTTGTACCTCAGCAACTAGACACATCTTTGTTAGAGCCAAAATCATCTCAGAAGATTTGTCTGTGTACTCAGAACTGCATCTCTCTTTAACACCTTTCTCCTGCTGTAGTTAGAAAATATTCAGAAATCTTCACTTCCTCTGCCCATGCTAATTCTCACGTGTGGGTCCTGGTGCTCATCCTGTGTTGCCTGCAGCCAGCATCATCTCTCTGTCCCACATGCCAGACATAACCCAAGTGTTTCACAGTATACCAGCAATTCTTGAGGACACCTTAAGCAACCAAACCAGCAACCAAAACGCAATACAGGAAAAAGGGTTTCAATTCTTCATAGAAAAGGTCGATGACAGTGGGAGTTACTCCACAGGCAGCCCCTGGGGTGTGAGTAAATAATAAACCCTGCATATTATTAAAAATATACCTCAGATTAAAACAAGGTCACTATAATCTGCCAGGAGCCTGGATCTCTGACTGCTCCTGGCAGGAAGAGGAAACCACAGACCCAAACCCTCATCCCCACCACACTCTGCTCTTGGTCAAGGCTGGGCCAGTCCTGTGGTGCTGAGCGCCCCCTGCTGGTCCCGAGCTCCCCGCAGTCAGGGTTGTGTCTGGACTCACACTGAAGTCTCCTCTCCTGGAGTCTTGCTTGTCCTCAGGCAGCTTAGTGTTAGCGCAAGATGGTCTTGGATGTATCTCTGCTACGGCTGGATTGGTTTTTAGGGTCTGCATTGTAATTTGTGCTTCTATCACTCCACATATCACCAATCCATTCCAGACCTTTCCTGGAAACTGTCAGATTCATCCAGGAACTTACGTTCATAGTTACCTGCTGGGTTGTACAGGCATCATATCTCCATGTGCAGACGCTGCATATTGTCAATAATGTCCTTTGTGCAAAGCTTTAATGTGATGGGATGTTCAAATACAGCAGTGGTACAGGGTCATCCTGAGTTTTTAGTGTCCAGGTTCTTGTGTTTAATAGTAGATTAAAACCAGACCACACATAGAGGATTAAGGACAAGTTTATTAGAGGAAAGAAGGGAACTCATGGACATGAATCTGTGATGGGCAAGAGAGCCCTGGAGAACTCATCCCAGGCATGGAATACCATGAGGGCCAAGGAAGCCAGAATTCATGGACTCTAGACATAGAGCACTATGAGGGCAAGGTCTCCAAAGATGGCTGCCAGAGTGAGGGGTATTTATAGGGTTAGGAAAGCTTGGGGGAAAATGGCTTTTTCCTCAGTTAGATCAAGTTTTCTACAAACCTGACTGGAGCTTTGGTCCTCTACATCTCATTGTTCTGTTCATATTGGAGCCCAACCCAGATGACCATGTGCCCAACCTCATTTTGGGCTATTATCCGTAATGAAGAACTATTCTCCATATCGGTTTCATGAACAGAGGGTTGGGAAGTCGGTGACTTTATCTCTATGAAGGATTAGAGTCAGTTCCTTCAGATTAATAAGGTGCCTTCCTTAAGGGTCATTTCCTTAAGATTATTGTGGTATGTTCCTTCAGGATACTCCCGCAATGAGGGATGACCTGCTCAAGACCTTCCTGGCATGCTGCTCTAAAACTGCCTATATCTGAAATAATTTTGTTTCTATAAAACATGACAAGCTTTTATTTATGGAGCTCTAGCCTGCAGGTTCACTGTGGTACACCCTGCTTCAAGGTAAATTTTGTGAATCACATGGACCCAGCTAGAGGAGGTTTGGGTTGAAAAATACCTCCTAAAACAAAAAGGGAGTTGGCCCATTCCATAAACTACAGAGGACGAAAACCAAATTTCAAAAGGAAAACTGTGGGCCCGACCAACAGACCCAGATCATAGCAGCCTGATATACACTGTTTCCTGCTATGCTGTAACAGGCTATTCCTTCCTATGCCATGGTTAACATGGTTAAAAGCACTCTGTTATTCATTCTCCAGGTGTTCTGAACCAACTGTTATGCTTTGTATATAATTGCTGTGGTTTTTATGAATAAATACTGCTCGGCCACCTCATTCAGCACTGCCTCTAAGATCCTAACCGTGGACGATGGTCCTGGCGCACCAGCCTGCTTCTTCTATTAAACTTTTAACCTCCACCTGAGTCTGTGGTCTGAATTGTGTGAGTACTGCACCCCACTACATTCTGGAGGCATCTGTGATCCACATTTCAAGACCCAGCCCTTCTGAGTCTCCTCACCGGCAACCTGAGAAACTCCTGCTTTTCTCTGGAAGACATTGAGCACAGTCTGGATGAGGTTTTTTTTTTTTTTTTTTTTAAATGAAGAAGACTTCTGTTTGTGTGCCTGTTTAGACTTGTGGAAAGCTGGACACAGCATTATTTCCAGTCAAAGAATTCTTAGACATCTGTGACCCCTCTGGTTCCATTTGGCATTACCAACTGTTACAGTTATCCTACTCCATCAGCCTATGGGTTGCTGATAAATCACCATCAAACAGCTTAAAGAAAACATGGGATTTATTGTCCCTTATGATTGATTTGTTACACTTCTCAGTCCAGCTTGACAGGAGAGCTCACGCCAACACCAGGGCCAAGGGAACTGGCCATGCCTCTTACATAATAGCTGAGAGAAGCATGACCCTTACTTGCCAGACCAGCACCTCTAGCCAAGTCTACACAAGTATGCCAACTTCCTCAACTGACTCTCAGTATTTTATTCACCTGTTCAGGGCCTAGTCCCACCCATCATGGGCTGGGCCCTCCCCATCAGCTAGATGATCTCCTGCAGGTTTGCTCTGAGCTTAACTCAACAACTAATTCTTTACAAATGTTCCCAGAGCTCAAACCCTCAACCATCAAGTTGACACCTGACCTTAACTATGACACTTCACCCCTTATCAACTTGACACAAAAAATATCACTTTTAAACTGTAACCTTCAATCTTTCTCCCCACAGATGTTAAAAGTTATCTTAAAAATATAAATGCATTTCATAGACAAATTTAAAATGTTCGCTCATTAAAATTTCAATTCCAACATTTTAAAAGTTCAGAGTTTCTTACCTCAAAAATGTATGAAATCAAATAAGTTAAATACTTTAAAACAATGAAACATTAAAACAGAGGATCTTAAACAATAAGTAAACCTTTAAAAGACCAATGTCTAGCAAATCAATCCTGCATCCTGTAATGTCAATGTCCATCTTGTGTCACTCAGCACATAGTCAAGGTGGCTCAAAGATTCTGCGCATTCCCAGTCTCCGTTTGCAGCTCAAAGTTGAAGAAGCAGAGTTCCTCTGAACCAGACTGAATCTCCACTCGCAGCCATCCTCAGCATACATCCCATGGTTCTTCTGGCATATCCAACAGTACTTGTGGATCAACTCTGCACCTACAAGCTACACCATCCCTTGCAGGAACTCTATGCCTGTAACTTGGTGCCAAGCTTTTGCTGCTTTCCACAAACCTGTAATCATAACCAAAACCAGGATTATTTGGAGGATGCTGCAAAAATCCGAAGTGAGGTTGAAACTGAGTTTGGTCTACTTGAACCACAGTCATACCAACTTTTATGTGCTGATGCTGGAAAAGCTTGTCTCTAGGCAGCCAAAACTTCCAAAGGGCAAGAAACAGCTTTAACTTGGGCTTTCAGCCCTGAAGGAATCTGGGTTTTCAAACCATGAAATTGCCATATTGTGGTATTCATATTTTTTCATAGTTCCCCAGTGCAAGTTACTAGGTTGTCCTTCATTGAGGCTCATTTCTCCAACAGCTGCAGCTTGTTCTGCTGCCTGCCCTTTCCACATCCAGAGCTTCATGACCACCAACACAGCTCTCCTCTGTCAAGCAAACCAGTCTGATGTCTTTAAATTCAACTTCTCCAAAGTCCTTGTTCCCTTCCTCACAAACTGGGCCCAAACAATTCATACTCTCTTAACAGCATATTTTCCAAATGGCTCACCAACTTTATTCAAAACCATTTTGTAGATCCACAGAAGTACAAATTTCTCCAACAAAAATGTTCAAAATCCTCAAAAGCCTCTGACCAGACATCACTGATATTCCATGGAATCAGCCAGATCTGACGTTCTTCTTGGATGGGAGCACTTTTGTGCATAGTGGAACCAGGTATGCAGGGGTGGCTAAGACAACCAACAACCAGATGATTATGGGCTGAAGCCCTACCACCCAGGACCTCGGCCCAGCAGACAGAACTAGTAGCACTAAGGCCTTGCAGCTGGGATGAGACCAGACAATATCTACATGGACTCCAGGTATGTCTTTTGTTGCAGTTTGCCTGCATGGTTGTTGATAAATGATCATTAAACAGCTTAAGGGAGCAAGGGTTTTTTTTTTCTTACAGATAGTCCAATTACAGTCTGTCTAGCTTGATGGGAGAGCATTCACCAGTATCAGGGCTGAGGGAACTGGCCACACCATCTCTCCATAATGGCTAAGAGAGGGACAATCCTTACTTGCCAGACCAGCATGTCTGGCCAAACACACATAGATGCCAACTTCCTCAACTGACTTTCAGTATTTTATTCATCTGTTCAGGATCTAGTCCCATCCACCATGGGCTGGGTCTTCTCCTTCAGCGAGACAATCTCCTGCAGGTTTGCTCTGGCCTAACTCAACCACTAATTCTCTCCAATATGTCCAGAGCTCAAACCCTCAATGGTCAAGTTGACACCTGTGTCTAACTATGACACTCTCCTCCTTGTCAAATTGACATAAAACATAGCACTTTTAAACTGAAATTTTCAATCCTTACCTCCATATGGGTTAAAAGTTATCTTAAAATATAAACACATTTCAGAAACAAATTTAAAATATTCTCTCATTAAAATTTCAGTTATTAAAATGTTGGAACTGAAAGTCTTTCTTTAAATATCCAAATAAAGTCATTGTAACAATGAGAAAATATCAGTTAGGACCAAAGTCCAGCAAATTACTGCATACTGTAATTCAATATCCATCTTCTGTTACTCATCACATAGTCCAGGGGGCTCAAAAATTCTAGGCATTCCCAGTTCCTGTTTGTAGCTCAAAATTGTAGAAGCAGAAGTCCTCTGAACCAGCCTGAATCTCCACTCAAACCTGTCTTCAGCATACATCCGATGATTCTGGAATCTCCAATACCACTCTGGGTTCGCTTCTGCAGCTATAAACCTCACCTTCCCTTGCAGGAACTTTATGCCTGCCACTTGGTGCCAAGCTTTTGCTGATATCCGTGAACTCCTCAGTAGTACTCCAAAATCAGTATCACTGGGGGACACTGCCAGATTCCGAAGGGAGGTTGAAACAAAGCATGATCCACTTGAGCTACAGCTGTACCAACTTTAATGCATTGACTCTTGAAAAGTATGTTTTCTAGGCAGTCAAATTTGCAAAGAGCAAAAATCGACTTTAACATGGACTTTTGGCCCCTAGAAGGAATCCAGGTTTTCCAACCACTGAATCGACATATGGTGACTTTCATGTCTTTCCCCATCCCAGTGCAAGTCACTAGGTTTTCCTTCACTGGTGTTCATTTTTCCAGTAGCTGTTCTGCTGCCTGCCCTTTCCACATCCAGAGCTTCAAGGCCACCAACAAAGCTATCCTCTATCAAGAAAACCAGTCTATCATCTTCAAATTCAACTTCACCAAAGTCTTGTTTCCCTCATCACAAACTGCACCAAAATAATCCATGACTCGGCATGGGCCATTAAACTCTGCAGAATGGTATCTGCAATCCATACAGTCAATATCTTCAAACATTTCAAAGTTTGTCCAGGAAAAACCATTCAAAAACCATAAAATACACATAGTCAGATTAATCAGCAACACCCCAATTCTCTGGTACAAAAATCTGTTGCAGTTCTCCTGCATGGTTGTTGATAAATTACCATAAAATGGCTTAAGGGAACAAGGGGTTTATTTCCTTACAACAGTCTGGTTACAGTCTGTCTAGCTTGACAGGAGAGCATATACCAACACCAGGGCTGAGGGAACTGGCCATACCATCTCTACATAATTCCTGAGAGAGGGATGATCCTTACTTGCCAGAGCAGCATGTCTGGCCAAGTATACACAAGGATGCAACCCTCTCAACCAGTTCTCACTATTTTATGCCAGGGCCTAATCCTACCTACCATGGGCTGGACTTTCTACAACAGCTAGACATTCTCCTGCAGGTTTGCTCTGGGCCTAACTCAACCACTAATTCTCTACAAATGTGCCTGGAATTCAAGCTCTCAACTGTCAAGTTGACACCTGTGCCTAAATATGACACCTTTGCTACCGCACACTTACATGGGGGTATTTCTAAGAAAAGAGAATTACTTAATGTTGAAGAAAAATATTAAAATCAAAGAGGAGATCTTAAGTCTCCTCACAGTTGTCTTGCATCCTAAAAAGGTGGCCATTATTCACTGTCCAGGACATCAAAAGGTGACTCTTTAGAAGTTGAGGGAAATAGGTTAGCTGACCGGCTGCAAAACAAGCATCCAAACAGACTGTGCCCATTTGAATTTGATGCTAGCACTGATTCGATTAGACAAGCCACAATATTCCTCAGAGAAGCTGGAGAGGCTGCTCAGGGGTTAAGCCTCTGCCTTGCTGGTGGAAGGTCCTGAGGTCAGATCCTAGACCCCATGTATAGATGCCAGGAGAAAGCGGGCGTGGCCTGTGTTTCTGGTTTTTGTAGGACGGAGCCTGTGAATCCGGTAGCAGAGTAAACAAGGAAGAGGTGGAGACAATCCATGGTGGTTCATGAATTCATCACACATACACATATGTACATACACACATGCACATGCACATACATGCACAATTGAATAAATAATAAAAAAATTTAAAAAAAAAACCTTATAGCTGGGAGCCAGAGAGAACACAACCAGATGGTGGTCTCTCCCGGGAGACAGACTAATACTGCTTCAAGGTTTAGGATGGTACTTCACCAGACAGCTCATCTCAGGACTAGGAAAACTGCTGAACTTTTGAGAAAAAAAAATTATTTCAGAAACATAGACCAGATAATACATGTCATTGTGACCAGACATCAAGCTTGCCAACAAACTAACGATACTTCTGGTAAGGTGCCATGGGTTGGGGGTGGGGAGAATAGAGAAAGAGGATCGGAACCAGGACAGTATTGGGAAATAGACTTCACAGAGGTAGACAGGGAAAGTATGGATATAGGCATTTGTTAGTTTTTATAGATACCTTCTCAAGGTGGGTTGAAGCCTTCCCTACAAAATAGGAAACTGCTCAGATAGTTATTGAGAAACTACTGGATGAATTAACTCCTAGGTTCAAGTTTCCTCTAGTGATAGGCTCAGACAATGGTCCTGCCTTCATTTATAAGGAAACTACAGGTTTAACTCAGGCACTGGGGATTAATTGGAAACTACATTGTTCTTATCATCCCCAGAGTTCAGGATAAGTAGAAAGGATGAACCAGACTATAAAGGAGATTTTCACCAAATTAATACTGGAGACTGGTGAGGGATTGGTGGGCTTCTCCCCTTTGCCCTTTTAAGAGCTAGAAGTACCCGCCTTTAATAAGAGGTTTAACTCCCTTCAACATCTTGTTTGGGAGACCCCCTCTCTGATCTCCACACTGGGGGAAGAACCATTGGCAGATTTAACCAATAGTTGGGTTCTGCAGTCTGTTCAGGCCCTACAGCTCATGCAGGACTCTGTTGTACTCTCTGTTGAAGCTGACTTCCAAACTCCCCTTGTCCGCCCACAACCTTTCCAGCCCGGAGACAGAGTCTGGATTGGAAGAAACCAGACAGAAGCTCTGGGACCACATTGTAAGGACCCCAGTCAAGTTTTCTGACAACTCCTACAGCCCTGAAAGTGGATGGAATAAAGACTTGGGTTCACCACTCACAGGTGAAATATGCCACACACTCATCTCCTACAGCTGAAGACTCTTTAGTGGATCCTGGCTGACAGTGGCATGTGCAGAATCCCAGAAATCCAAGTAAGTTAATATTCTTAATATTCTTAATATTCTTAATATTCTTAATATTCTTAATATTCTTCTGGACTCTATTGACATTTTGTGAAGGGGCCTGATACACTCCCCAATTCTTTTGCTGAAAAATAAGGATGTAACTGGAGAATTATTGGGAAGACCTATTCAATGTTCTCAAGGTGCCTCCCTGACCTTCAAATTAGATATGTGTACTTTATGGCTGGGCGTAGGAACCCACATGATAGGGTTACCAGAACAAAGGGAAGCTTTACGTGGTATGGATGTGGGGATTTTGGCTTTGAGAAAAATATTAGGAGAAGCCAATACTATGTGTGCCCAGCAAATGGGGTTCCTCATGCCAGGGAGAAGGGAAATACACTGTGTCAATTGGGGCTTTGACATCGCATGCCATGAGTGGACAGAGAAACGACAGTTGTAAGGCCCCAAGTTATTGCAGTCAAATTACTATTACTCTATAAAACTGGGACATGTTTTCTACCACAAGGTACTGGGACACAGGAAGAACCTGAGAAGTAAGAGGTATCATGTTGATACAGAATCAGAAAATTTACTACACAGAGAGCAAAGATGGCCTCAAATCTAATTTGTCCTAACAGGGATATTGTTATAAGCCCCCCCCCAAGAAAAGCCACATCCCAACTCAGCCCCATCAGAGCTCACCTATGGAACTAAAAAGATAACTGATCTAATGTGGCCTATGCTCTCCTCAAAGCCCACTTGTGTTTCTACAGCCGAGGCTCCCACAGAACTTAGGCCATTGCTGTCACTGTTAGATGCTACTTACCAGTATGTTAATAGTACCACCCCAAATATCACTAGAGACTCTTGTCTCTTTCTGGACCTTAACCTCCGTATTATATAGGAATAGGAACAAATGCTTCATTTGGGATGTCAGATACTGAGATTAGAAAAATTAATACTTCCCAGATGGATGTTGAATGTCCCTGAGGTGTCCAGAGGACCCCAGATTAACGCTTGAAGATCTTAGAGGAAAAGAATTATGTTTACACTCTCAGACTTATGATGCCAAGGCCTCCTCTATGATCACAATTATGAAACCATTATAGAGATAGAAGCCTATGAAGACACTTGGGATCAACCTCAGGTCCTTAAAAGCCCTGCTCCTACCTGGCTCGCTTGTGCAGGAGGATGAACACCTTGTCTATATGAGGGTTTCTTCCTACCTACAAATCAGGCTGAATTATGCATTCTAGCACATACAATTCCCCAAGTGTGTCTCTGTGGTAGAACTGATGGAAGGGAATACTTAGCTCTTTCACAAACATCCTTTAGAGTCAAGAGAGATGCTAAAATTCTGGTGCCCTCATTAGTGAAAACTGGCATAGCTGAGTCGGCCGCCCTGGGGACAGCCTTGTAATAGTATGGAAAAGAACCTCAGCATTCTGAGCGAACAAAGACAGGAGGGGATCATTGGAAGACTGGAAAATCAAATTGATTCATTGGCTAAGATGGTACTACAGAATCCGAGAAGCTTAGATTTTCTATCTTAAGGAAGTGGGGTTTATACTGCCCTCATCGGAGACTGCTCTTTCATGTCATCAATCTGTATTAGGGTGACCCTTGCCCTAATTAGTGAAAATCTGAAAGACCAGAGGACTTAAACGTCAGGCCTCAAAATCGGTATGAAAACATATTCTCCTGGTCACGCTGGATCACAACCCTGCTTTCAGCTATGGCTGGAAACCAAAGTCTCTAATGATATTTGGGGTGGTACTATTAACAGCACCTGTATTCTAAAACGGATAACACTCACCCCTGCATTATAAACACTTTACTCAAATACGGAAGTTGTCCCAGGCCAGAATCTACAAAAGAAAAAAACTGAATTTCACAAAGAAACTGTGGCCCAACCACAACCCACATCAGAATGGCCTGATAAGCTACTGTTTCCTATGTTCTAACAGGATGTTCCTCCTATGCCATGGTCTGTGAACTGGTAAAATCTCTCTGTTATCCATACCCCAGGTGTTTTGACTCAACTGTTATGCTATGTATGTAAGTTCTCAGTTTTCATGAATGGATACTGCTCTGCTCTCTAACACGGAGGGTAGTCCTGGTGCACCAGCCTGCTTCTTCTATAAAGACTTTTCAACTTCACCTGGATTGAGTCTGTGGTCTGAATTGTGCAAGTGCCGGACACCACGACACAGGCACCCAGGGTTGTGTGATCCTCACTTCCCAGGGAAATGATTGGGATTATGCTGTGTTTGTGCCTACACTTTAAAACCTAAAGAAGCATTCACTGGAGGACTGGATGACAAGATGTCATTGGTCCCACTATACATGTTGCTGAGGTGGAAGGAGATCCGGAACGTGGTCAGATACCCCAGTGTTTCCCTTAGTGGATGACCGAAGGTGAAGGCCATACAGGATGACCAGATGCCACGTGTAGGATCATTTACTCATTTCTTGCTTACGACTGTGCAGAATACTTGGGCTAAATGTGCTTTAAGTCACAGTAACATTCAGAAGCGTAAGAGAAATGAGCAGCATTGTGTGGATATTGAATACATTGCTGCAGAAGGAGAAGACCAAACTTTGTTGTAGGTGTGGATGAATGTCCCCAGCTTGTGCAGGTTTCTAATTACGAGAACATATGCAGCAGGGCAGGGTGTAGGGAATTGTAACTGGGGTAACTGAACATGATTAAAATACATTAATTTGTGACCCACAAACGCAAAATGAATTCTCTCTTTCTCGGCTCATGTCTGTTGTGCATGTGTGTATACCGTGTGCATGTATGTGTACTGCCATGCATGCAGAGCCCTGAGGTCAACAGTGGGTGTGGTCCATTGCTGGTGTCCACCTTGTCTCTCACTGAACCTGGACCTCAGCACTTCAGCTGGATTTGCTGGCCTTTGACCTTCTAGATCCACTCTCTCTGCCTGCCCAGCACTAGGATTACAACCTCACGACAATACCTGTGGCTTCTATGTGGAAGTCTCTGACTATTATATGGAAGTTGGGAAGCTAAAAGAACTTTGCCCACTGAGCCATCTCTCCAGCATCCAAGCTAAGTTACTAAATGTCTCCTCCTTCCTCATGTAGAATTGAGCAAAATTGGGCCAGCAGTTGATGTAAAACTGAGCAGAGTATTGCAGTGTCGTATCTTCCAAGATTAACATGCAAAGTCATTAATGTAACAACCAAAATTTCAGCATGTATCATCACGCTATATGGTTAAATATGATCAAGACTATCTCGTGACTGTTGGAGAATTATGGAATAAAGCTGATGCACATCCTTGACCAGGTTGCACCTTCCAACATGAGGACAATGAGGGCCCTGACTAAGAAAACCACAGAGGACCCCATGGGCATGTACTTCTGACCCTCTAGATTTCCATTGGAAATAATAAAAACCAGGAGTGTCACTCTCTGTGTCTTCGCAGTGGCCTCGTGTCCTGGGGCCTCATCCCAGAGTCACTTTGGGGTACATTGGAGTCCAAGTCGAACTCAAAAGAGCGAGTGCTCAGGGCGCTGCTCCTTGAAGCAGAGAGAGACCCTTTCCAGCCGCCTCAGCCCATGAAGTCAGTGGCTTCCTTCTCCTATCAGGGCACTTTCACAAGCACCCCACCCTCTCCTAGGCCCACACTGATGTTTCGCAGTCCACATTTCAAGAAAGATCTGAGGAGAATAGAGAACCTGTGCCCTGTAGGGCCTGGTGTGTGTTCAGTCTCTGTGTCATTTACATCAATGGAGGTCTTGTTGTGTGCCTGGGCCTCTCTGTATTATTTTAAGCCAACTTGAAGTATGGGATTCATATGCTAATAAATCAAATTGAAGACATATACTTAATGAATTACAACCAGTTTTAGGTCTTTATGTCAGTATTTCCATTCTCAGCCCTATTAATATTTATGTTCAGGTAATTGTGAGGACTGAGCTGTTCCTGTGAAATGTTTATCACCATCGACTATTTTTAAAAATTGTCAGTAGGAAAATCTAGTTCATAAATGTGATAGTAGAAACCGTTTCTAAAATGGCTCACAGTACTCTGAACATATTTCCTGTAATACTCAGGCACCAACATCAGCATACTCAGCATTTCCTGAGTTAGTCCAGGGAAGAACCAAGGAAGGGCAGCACTGGGAAGGACCATGGGGAAAGGAGGACCTGGGATCCTTCTGGGCTGGCAGAGAACCACGCAGCACACTGAGTGCTTGTGAACTGGGCAGGGAGCAGCACTGTGTAGGAAACTCCAGTGTGAAGAATGCTTCATGAGCACACGCAGTGGAGAGTGTCCTGAGATCCCCAATACCAGCCAGCGTGGCTTCCAGGAAGAAGCATTCTGACGCCATGAGTGGAACAGTCTGCAGAGTTTCTGTTCACAGAGCCCCAGGCCAGGTGCCTGCAGGACCCTCTGGAGAGTTTCTGAGACCATCTGTGGAGTGAACCTGAGCTCAGTGTGTGCTGAGCGCCCCCTGCTGGCGGTGAGCGCCTTGCAGGGAGGTTCGTGTCTGGGCTCAGGCTGAAGGCCCCTCACTGTGTCTCTGGTGCAGTAATACATGGCTGTGTCCTCAGGGGTCACAGGGACGGGCTGTAGTTAGTACCACTATTATAGTCCATCCACACCAGACCCTTCCTGGGGACTGACAGATCCAACTCTACTGGTAATCACTAGTTGTGATTATAGAATCTGGAGATAGCACAGGCAAGGATCAGGGTCTGTGAGGGCTTCATCAGGGCAGGTCCTGATCCCTGCAGCTGCACCTGGGACAGGACACCTGGGGAGGAAGAGCATCAGCCCCTGTCAATCACCTGCAGTCACCACTTCCCAGGGAGCCATCCATGTGTGACACCAGGGACCCTCAACCTTGGGGAGCTGTCAGCAGGCCCAGGAAACCCACAGCCTCCTGTTCTAATCACTGTCCTATTGTGTGTAGAGTCTCCAAATGTGAGACTAGAGAGCTGGGAGCTCACACTGGAATTTAAATGTGAAGACCAAAGTCTCATTTGCATGTGTCATGTGTGGGGTGTCCTCTTCATGTCCTTAGGGAGAGAGGAGTGGGGCTGCTTTTGATATTCGTATGCCCTTGAGGTTTGCCATCTCAAGGTCAAGTGACTTTAATTTGTGATGAGAAAACACCTGCGTTGAAGGGCCTGTTGCAATCAGGACAAAGTTGATGATGAGTCGTGAGTCCTGATGCACCTTCCTCCAAGCTTTACCACTAAGGCTTGACATTCACCCAGGACAGACCTGGTGGTGATGTTCTCACTGCATTTCTTGTTTGTCACCACGTTCTTGGGGGAGCTCAGGATGCCGCAGGGCAATGTGCACAGGTGTCCTACTTAAGGGAACAGGTGGGCTAGAAGAAGTAAATTTCTTCTGCATGTGCAGCCCTTGCCTTCTCTGTGGTTTTTCCTTCCTTGCACTTTTATCCTTCAACATGACTTTCTCAGACTAGGTGAAGATTGTTCTTCATGAGCATATCAATTTTATTTGTATATTTAAACACTTTCAATTGGTATTTCTCCTTCTTGTTCTTCCCATCCCAAGAGAAAAGAAAATGTAAATATGAAGACGTTTATTGTACATGTGTACATGTGTTTGTATGTGTGTGTGTGTGTGTGTGTGTGTGTACAGAGACAGAGAGAGAGAGAGAGAGAGAGAGAGAGAGAGAGAGAGAGAATGCACTGTGTGAATGTAGAGGCCCATTTTGCTTTGCTTGGTAATTTCCCAGACTCCGCCTTCCATACACTGAAGGCTGCTGCTATTTCTGCCTGGCATCTGAATGCAGGTCCTTCTCTTTAAGAGGCAGAGACTTTAATCCCTGAGGCATTCTCCCATTCTTTCCCCCAGACATTTGTTTAGTCTCTCTGTATTCTGCAGCACCTATCCTAATGTAGTCTTTACTTTAGCAAGTCAGAGTTCACAGCAGCTTTATGAGTTGCTGCTAGAGGTGCTGCATCCCACAGAATGTCCTTCGTTATAGGCACACTCTGCCCCTCCCTGCTGGGCCCTTTCCTATATGCCCCATGTGTTTATAGTGAATGTGGACAGCTATGTTGTTACTGCTGGAAAATCACCTCCACAGGGAGCAAACATGTAGTCAAAGCAGATTTGTCACTCAAGCCACATAAATTAGCTCTCTTCTCAAAAGTTGTGCGTCTACTGTGGGATTGGTCAGTCAGCGACTCTTCCTGCATAGTAGGTTAGTGCTTAAGAAATCCACTGCATGGCTCCAAGCCTCAGAGTGCTGTGCCTTCACCTTTGAGGGCTCAAAGAATAGACTCCAGTAGGACTGTTATTTTCTCTTAGTAACTTCAAGGATGTCTGCTATTTGGGAGTTATCTATTCAGAGTTTTAAAACAAAGCAAAATCACAAGTCATGCCATTCATGGAGAAGAGTCTTGATGGGAGAGGATAAAAGAAAGGGCTGAGGGGTAAAAAGCTGACTGTGGACATGTTGACATGTTGCATCTGAAAGCAGTTCAGACATGGGGGGCTTGGGGATCAGGTGTTCAGATATCTGTGAGCAGCAAACACTTCACCTGTGGATTGCTGAAGAGAGAGAGCTCTGTGTCTTGGTTACTCTTTTCTGTGTTTCTATGAGACACCACCCCAAATCAAACAAGTTAGGGAGAAAAGGACATTTACTCAGCTTAAGGTTTCAGAACAGAGAGAAAGTCTTCCATGACAGAGGCAGCGTGGCTGACAGAAGCTGGAGACTTGCTAAGTCACTGCAAACATCTTGGATGTTCAGAGATGAAAGACTGTCTGCTGCAAAAAACAGACCTCTTTAAGAGGTGGGGTGGGACTAATCCACCTCGAGGCCCACCCTTTGTGACCGCCTTCCTCCAGCAAGGCTCTGCCTTTCAAAGGTGCCATGATCTTCCCAAACGAAGGAAACTGTAGGGGACGCATCTCAAATCCTTGACAATCTGCATCCATGGTCAATCGGTCACTCAGCCCCCAGGACTTTTTTCTGTCATGTGTGGATGAGAGCATGGAGCCAACTTCCAGGGATTTCCTGAGGATCCCAGCTGTCTGCTTCCATCAAGGTTTTCTAGCTCTACCTGAGTTCTGAAGTGTGGAGTCCAGGAATGTGCCGGTTTCCTTATCTCTCTCCCCTGAAGAACTTAGTACTCAGCTTGTTCCTCAGTCTCTGACACATTCACGGGATACACCCAGCTCAGACGTTCTGCATCCCATGCAAACTACAATCCTGTGGAGTCGGCAGGGACTTGCCCAGCACACAGGCTGCAGAGCTGTTCCCAGAGAAGAGCAGAACCGGAAGTCCCAATGCCCTCATTCTGATGGCATGGATGTGACCCCTAGTCCTCATCCAGGACAGAGCGCCAACCAGGAAGCTGCATCCTGAGAGACTCAGTAGAATGTGACCACGCTGAAGACTCCGTACCCTGAGCCCACAGCATTCAGTATGAAAAGGAGCAAGAAGAACTTTCGGCCAGTTCCTTTCCACTTGACATTTTAATTATTTTTAATATTTAAAAATAATTAAAATGTATTTCATAAAATGCATCACAATTTTACTTGTCTTCTTATGCATATCAATTTTGTTTCTATATTTTGAACACTTTTAAATTTTTTCTACTTTTACAAACACACTGAGTACTTTTCTCAGCTGCCCTCCCTTCCCTCTCTCCTCCTTCCCTGCCCTTCCCTTTGTCATTCCCTCCCACTCTCTCCCCCTTTCTGCCTATGCTTCTATGGAATCTATGGTTCACTCTGACCTGTCTACTCCTGTGGGTGCTCAGGCCTCCATGGTATATGAAGTCACCTCTCTTCAAGCAACCCCACTGATGTGTGTATTTTCCTTCACTCATTCAGCTTTGGATATAAAGGTTTCCACTGTAATTTCCCATTCTATGTACAGCAACAGCTACCTACAGAGTGGTTTCATGTTCTGTCTCACTATCTGTAGGTTTATTGACTCTCTTCCCTATTGATTTTTCCTTCCCTTTATTAGATTATTGATCTAGTTTACAATAACAGGGATGTGTACTATTCTGACAAGCAGGTCTTGAGTCCAATCAGAAGCTGTTGGTTTTCTCCTTGATACTCATGCCATTATTATGCTGTGGTCACCTGTTGCCATGGTGATTTATACTTAAAATCGCATGTCATTGATGGAACTTGTGATTATTCTCTCCCCCATTAGCTTCTACAGTGTTCCTTGGTACTGTATAAGCCATCCAGCAAGGAGATGCTCTGTGATCCATTTGTGTTGCATCTTTTGTGTGGCATCTTCAGTAACAGGGTCTTACTGATGGTTTTGGGAGACAAACTAAAATCAGTGGTAAAATCCAGTAATGTTTGGAGGACTTTAAGACCTCTCGGACCAACATTTGTCAGAAAATGCCACATTCCTATTTCTTCTAGTATAATTTTGTCCCTGAGTTCTAAATGGATCAGCTCAAGCCCTGCCCCACCCCTCCCCATTTTCCTCACTCTATGTTCCTCTGCAAAAGGACTGTCCATTCTTGATCCTTTCTTTAAAGCACTTTTTTTTGACATATTACTAGTGTAGGATTTTCCTTTGGGGTTATTTTCCATGATCTTTTTTTTTTCCAGAGAATTAAATCATTTATTGATTACACATGATAATGGATGATACACAAGCTTCAATCCCATCTATCATTTTCTCTGATACCAGTTATTCAATTTAGATATTGCATAGGATGTGCCAACAATTTTTTATTAACCAAGTGATTTTGTGACTTTGCTTGGGTGGCCCTTTCAATAGTGAATCTCATATAAGGTCACAATAGTTAACTATCAGTTTAACTACGTCAAGGTTTGAAGACAATGGCTTCTTCATCCAAGCAGCTACAAATAAATTTCAAAGGAGCCTGGCACCACCCTGAAAGAATTCTAACTTCACACTCTTGGGGAAATTTACCAAGATATCTTCAGAGTAGACTGACTTTACACAGCACATTTTAAAAAAAAGACACATTTATTCAGCGTCATGATCAGACTATTACATTTAGCAATCAACAGCATGGGTGAAAAAAAAGGTCTACATTAAAACCCTTTGTTGGAATGCTTTACACTTTCCACAGAACAGAAACTAAAATAGCCTGTTATACAATTAGTCACAAATACAGTCCTCGAGTTTTTTGCCCATACACATGAGTATTGTCTAAAACATGTCTTCTTTGTAGCAGCTAGGCCCTGCCACCGCTGTGCTCAGCTGAGTTCACAAATCTGTTGTAACCTGTAGCTTCCCTGTCACTTCTCTGGCCCTCCTCTCCTGCTAAGCTTTGTTTCCTGGCAGCAAATTAAACCTTCTTCCACTGCCATAGCTACTGCTGCTGCTGGAACCGCCATAGCCACCTTGGTTTCGTGGTTTGGCGAAATATTGGCCCCCACCTCCATAGGGACCAGAGCTCCTTCCTCCAAAGTTACCCCCCTTCATAGGTCCAAAATTTGAAGACTGATTGTTGTAATTGCCAAAGTCGTTGTAGCTTCCATCACCTCCAAAATTGCTTCCATCATTACCAAATCCATTATAGCCATCTCCACTGCCACCGTATCCACCACCACGGCTGCCACCAAAGCCACCACGACCACTGAAGTTTCCTGCTCGGCCAAAATTGTCATTGCCACCGAAACCACCTCCACGACCACCACCAAAGTTTCCAGAACCACTTCGACCTCTCTGGCTAGATGAAGCACTAGCCATCTCTTGTTTCGAAAGGGCTTTTCTTACTTCACAGTTGTGGCCATTCACAGTATGGTATTTCTGAATGACAATCTTATCCACGGAGTCATGGTCATCGAAGGTAACAAAAGCAAAGCCCCTCTTCTTCCCACTGCCTCAATCTGTCATGATTTCAATCACTTCGATTTTCCCATACTGCTCAAAATAATCTCGTAGGTGATGTTCTCCGGTGTCTTCTTTAATGCCACCAACAAAGATCTTTTTCACAGTGAAGTGGGCGCCTGGTCTTTGAGAATCTTCTCTGGATACAGCTCTCTTTGGTTCCACAACTCTTCCGTGCACCTTGCATGGTCTTGCATTCTTGGCTGCATCCACTTCCTCCACGGTGGCGTATGTGACAAACCCGAAGCCTCTGGAGCTTGGTGTTTGGCTCTCTCATGACCACGCAGTCGGTGAGCGTTCCCCATTGCTCAGAATGGCTCCTCAGACTCTCATCGGTCGTTTCGAAGCTCAGTCCTCCGATGAAGCGCTTCCGAAGCTGTTCGGGCTCCTTGGGAGACGCTGACTTCCACATGGCGGCGGGGAGATGAGAGCCTTCCACGATGCTTCCTCGGCCGCGGCCGCAGGCAGAAAGGAGTAGCCCACCAACGTCTCCTATTTTCCATGATCTTAAGGTTTTTCTATAAGTCCCTCTGCCCCTCCTACTTCCCGTGTCCCCTCCTATCTTCCATCCCCTCTTTCCCCCTTACGTATTTTTCCCAATTATTTCCTCTCTCACCCTTGTTCTGGGATCCTAAATCTCCCCATTCAAAGGTTTCACCCTAACCACTTATATTTTAAACACTTTTAGTCAATTTCTCCCTCTTGTTATTCCCATCCCAAAAGAGAGGAATATGTTTACAGGAAGGAAAGACAAAGGGAAAATAGGAATCCTACACAGGTGTGATTACCATCTAGGACCCATGATCAATGCTCAGTGACACTATGTCTCTCATTCTGCATGCACAGTTCTCTCTCATGCACTTTGCCTGCACTTTTCAGTTTCCTCAGAGCCTTCCATTATACATATCTGCAAAACCATGTGGAGGCAGGAAGTTCTTCTGTTGATTCAGGATGTGTCCACTTCTTTTTACCTCACATATGCTGAACTCTGAGTGCGGCATGGCTGGGCTTGGGAAACACTTCTCTGGGTGTCCTGTCTGCATGTCACCCCTGAACCGATGCCTTTCAAGTGGGCTATCAGTGTGCACCCTGGGGCTTCTGCTATGTTCTCCCTGTTACCTCTGCAATCCCCACGTCTTTCCCCTCGAAGATCCCTCTCTGGACTCTTCCCTCAGCAGTTAAGCACTGAAGAAAACAGCAGCCTTCCTCTCGAGATCAGTAACAGTCTGCACCTCTCAGGAAGGGACGGCGCCGCATGGGCACCTGCACTGCAGGTTTTAGTCTCCATCGCACTTTCTACGCTGTGTTCTCACTATAAATCTGGCTAAAATCAGCAAGAAAAACATATCACCGCCTTGATATTTATTCCAACAATAAATTAGTACAGTACGTTGCAGAGCGTTTGAACTCACCCTGATTTTCTGGCCATTGGCACAGAACATCCAAGTTCTATAACATGAGAATAATAAACCGGTGCCTAATGTTCGATGTGGTCTTCTTCCTGCCTGAAACCTTGCAGGCCCACCTTTGCCGTCTGCTTTCGTATCTACATCTGGTCCTCTCCGCTCCCACCGCAGTGGCCTCTACTTTCCAGAGACAGTGCTGTGAGGCTTCCTGACGACCAACTTCCATGTTCTGCACACAGCTCAGTTTCAAGGGTCTATGAAATGCTTGATGTGGTTTACCGTAGCAATGTCTCCTCTTCTTAATAGCGATTTTCTATCTCATTTAAGACTCTCATCACTGTGACAGGAAAAATATCTAAGAACCTTAAAGGGAGACATATGATTCTGACTTACAATTTCAGTATATCATGACAAGAAGAGAAGTCATGTCAGGCTTCATGGTAAAGATGATCTTGTGTGTGTGTGTGTGTGTGTGTGTGTGTGTGTGTGTGTGTCTTATGTGTATGTGTATGTTGCTGGATCTGGGAAGTAAGAGGGAGGTGTGCAGACCTCAGGAAGTAAGAGGGAGGTGTGGAGACCTAGGATATTTTACAAAGACTTAAACCCTCACAAGAGCAAATAAGCCAGAGTGAACCCTGGGGTGCATAGAAGCATATAGGCAGGAGGGTGTGAAGGGATTCAAGAAGGTAAAGGAAAGCATGGGGGAAGGTGGATGTAGGGAAGCAGGGATGAATAAAAAAATTAAAAGTTAAAAAAAGATAGAAAGAACTCATAATTCTGAGAGGAAATGTTAAACCATGAGTGTGAGAGCCAGTAATTTTAGTTTCAGCAACAAAGTAAGTTAGGCATCTTTGCACACAGAGCAGCACAAAGTTTCCAGTGTCTCTTGCAGAGGGATTGGCTCTTGTGGGCTGGCCTCTTCTCCCACTTAGAACTAGGGATACAGATAGAAAGCCTTGAAAATTCTGTGCTATGTCGTCATCTACACATAAGTTATAGAACACAAAAAGGCAGAAGAGGGAGGCAGAAGTGTCACCAGAGGGCGGGGAGATGGAAGAGGAAACCCACTCTTCTGGATACCTGACCGGACAGGCAGAGGGAAACCTTTAACAAATTACCCTGTCTGTGTGGACAGGTGGAAGATACCGCAGCCTCCCAGAATGGTACATTCTAAGAACAGGAAGCTTCAGGTGGAATATCCCTGGAGAGAGAAAAAGGACTTTTGAATTATACCTCGAAATACTCAAAATAGTCATGAGAATAGGAATCTGGTCAGAGCCACAGTCCTCAACCAATCACAGACATGGATTCCAAGTTCATGCCTTATGTTAAGGTGATGTTTCTAGGGCACAAGCTAGCATTTACACCCATCTCTGACAGGACTGGCATATGTGATCACCCTTGTAAAGGATCACTCAAAAGAGCTAATGCTCCCTGAAGCACACCTGTACGACCCAGAACTGTGGCCAGAATGTGCAACTGGACAAGTGAAAGATGAGCCAGAGAGATGATGAAATTATCTTTTCACATCTGACATGATTCAAAATGATACTACAGGCTCAGATTTGATTATCAGTTTCTGTAAAGTTACAGGATACAAAAATCGATAAACAAAATCAGTAGATCTCATGTAAAGCAAGAGACTGGCTGAGAAAGACTTTATGAAAAATATCCTATTTATATTCACTCCAGATATACATGTTGCAGTTTCTCTGCATTTTTCCAATAAAGTCATGAACACATTTGTTAAGGGAACAATGTGCCTTACTTTGGCTTATTATTTTTGTTTACAGTTCCTTATACTTCTGAGCAGGAGATCGTATAACAACACCAGTGACTGAGGGAATTGGTTATACCATATCCAGGTATCCACAGGACTGCTGACAGAGGGACACTCCTTATTGCCAGATCAGTATAACTGCCTAGCATACAAATGTATGTCAACTCCCTCTATCATCACCATCCATCTTACTCAACTGGCCAGGAACTAGCCCTACCCACCATGGACTGGGCCTCCTCATCATCTAAACAATCTCTTCCAAGCTTGCCCAAGCTCGAGTCAGCCATTGACTCTTTACAGATGTGCCCAGTTCCAGAAGCCTCAGCTGTGAAATTCACACATGTATCTGTGATAATAAATTCATAGGGATAAAATTAACCAAGGAAGTAAAGGACCTCTGTCATGAAATGCCAAGGGGTAAAAGAAGAAAGAAGGTAATGGACAGACCTTCCGTGTTCCTAGACCAGCGGAGTCTATGTCCTGACACTAGTTATGCTCCCGAAACTAAGCTACAGATTCCAGAAGATGTCCATCAACATTACAGTGACAGTATTTGTGGAATTAGAAACAACATAAAACGTCAAATATAAACACAGAAGAGCTTGTGCAGCCAAGGAAAATGTCTGCAGCAGTACATGACTAGAGGCACCACAAATCCTGCCACCAGATTATGCTAAAGAGCCAAGACAAGCCAGCACATCACTGCCACAGAGATAGACAGAGGTGTCAAAAATGTCCTGAAAAAAGAAGCCCTGTTTAACTAATGGTGGTGGTACAGGAGGACGTCCACAGTCAGAACAAGAATAGACTCATGGTTCTCCTTCAGGAACTGTCTTCACTGGTTTTGACTGAGGTGGGAAGACCTGAAGCCCTTCCCTGTACTTGGTCTCCTGGACTGCGCAAGGCAGGCAGCTGAGCAGAAAGCACTCATACCTTCATCCTCGGCTGTCTGCTCTTCAATTCCAATGTCATGAGACCAGCTGCCTTTGCTTGTGCTCCTGTTTCCATCCTGCCATGATGCGCTGGAACCTGGACCTCTGAGCTAAAATAAACGCTGTCTTCCCCAAGTTGCTTGGGTAAGATATTTTGCTGCAACAATATTTAATGAAACTAATGTAGTCACCCAGTTCAAATTCCATTCAAAGTGGACCAAAGACTCACGTATGTCCTGAAATGGGGAAACTGCTCCAAGGAATCATACAGAATAGATTCATTTCAGTCCTACAGCAGTGGCACTGTTAGGAGTGTAATCAACTGCTCTATATTGGATTTGAACTTAGTTCCAAAGAAAGAATCCATGCCCACTACTTTAAACTAGGTCAAAAACACATTACTGTGGAAGACACAGACCCTATATAGTGTCAAGGTGTTCTCATTTACCTAAGTTGATATAGCATGAGCTGCTTTCTAAACACCTGTGTCTACACACAAAGATAGATGCTTCTCAGTCTTAATCAGAGAAGCCTGTCTTTGCGGTGAATGTGGTGAATGCAAGGACTCATGGGGGCTCAGGATGTGAGTACAGTTCCAGTTGAGCGCTCATCGCAACTAGACATTCATGCCACCTCTCCAAGGGCCCATTACTACAGATGGGGCAGAAGACACGCAGACACCTGTGAAGCGCCTCTCCTGGCACAGCACAGCCAGTGCAGCCAGGACCACAGCAGCTGCAGTTACCTGCACTGCGCTCCCAACATGCACCTGGCAACAGCCAGTCAGGAACAGACCAGCAGCCCTTGGAAACTTGCTCGTTCCTGCTGAACCATTGGCTTCTGGGAAAGGAACCATTTTTCTCAATTACATAAACACAGATGAGCCCACCAGACTCCAAAGCATGGTTCCTAATTCACAGTCAAACAGAACTCTGGTTAATCTCAGCAGAACACCGAACAAAACAGACACAAGTGTGAGAACAGGACTAGTAGGGAGGTTGACACTGTGGGAAGGAGAACAAAAAGTAATGAGAATAACTTTTATTAAATCATCAGAGAACAAATTTAATTAATAAAAATTGTCTTCATCACCACAAAGGATCTATAGACTTAAGGGAATTTTCATCGAAGAACAATGCTATTATCACATATTAGAAAAATTATTATGAAAACTTTATAGAAATAAAAAAGTAAAAAAAGTAGGTGTACTTATCAACTTTGTATGAGTGGAAGAAATAAAAAAATAAAAAAAACTTTGGTGGAAAGAATGAGGATTGAAAATGTACTTCAATGCTATAGTAACTCAAAAAGTACATCTTCATAAAACACAACATAAAACATCACATGCAACAATAGAAGAAAATATAGAGCTAGCAATTATGTCATGTTAAACATTGAACTGGATTTTGAAAAACGTTGACAACAAAAATTGGTCTGTGATATTCTTGTCAATGAAGGACACACAAATGTTATTTAACTTTCTTGTGCATTATGCCATGCCATGTTCATAAATCAAGTTGAAATTAAACACCTGAATCTCAGGAATTTCTAGATAACACTGTCAGGGAATTCTATCATGCAATTATTGTGGCCAGAACTTATTATAATAGTATAAAGCCAAGGAACAGGAGCAGACATGACAAATACAATAATTAAAAAGAACAGAAACTTGTACACTTCAGAGAAATTTAACAAAGTAAAAAAAAAAAAACCTGAAAATGGGAATAGATATTTACAAAGTGTAACTGTTGATATGGTTAAATCAGATATTTAAAGAAGGTCAAAGTTCATGCTTAAGATACAACAATCAGAGGAAAAACAGTAACATTAATAATGTGCAAGAAGAAAGGAGATGTCCCTCCTCCTTAGGCCTCAGAGACCTCACAGTGAGCCTCAGAGACAAGGAGCTTCAGTCTGTTAGTTCAGTGTGTGGAAGCCATAGGGGCCGGTGAGGATGTAGTGGGATGTGAACAGTCCTCACAGGAAGCAGAATGGACGTTCCACAAGCAGTGAACAGATGACTTAGGAGCTTTCAAATGACGAGCACAAGGAACCAGTTGTCCGGAGCCAGGTTAGCACTTGAACACTGCAGTCTCATTCTCAACAGACAGAAAGTGGACAGGCAAGTCCCCAGATACCTTGAGTGAAGGAATGAGGAAAGGCTGCTGTACTTACGTAACAGAACAAGACCAAACCTTCACTGTCTGCTGTGACATGGCTGAGCCCAGGGGAGCTGTGCTAGTGAGATCAGCCCACACACAAGGCTGCGTTGTGTGACAGATGCACTTAAGGCTGATTGCGTGATGTGTTGCTGCAGTTAATAGAAATGAGAATTGCCTTGCTGTGCTCCCAACATACACGATGTTTGTTTAGATAATGTTTGTGCTTCACTCTGGGTAGACCAAGGAGTTACTCAGGATGGACATGTGCTGACCACAGGACTGAGGGATCTCATCCTCCCGGATCACCCATGCACATTTTAACTCACCTTCTGTGAGTTAGTGCTGCTTTCATGCAAATCGTGGTTCAATAACACTCATGTTTTCTCCTGATCACGAGGTGACACGTGGAGAGCAATGATGTTTTCCTTCACAGGAAGGACAGGGTGCTAAGAGCAGCTTTCAGGACTGGGCCAGGGTTGGTCCCAGAGGTCCTAGGATGCATTGCAGTGGCCACAGAGAACCACAAGCATGAGATTGCAAGGAATGACCACTGTCTCTAGGCCCAGAGAACAATCTGGCATCTCATCTGCAGTTCTCCCCAGCATGACAAGTGACGGAGATGACCCAGGGGAGTTTGAACAGGGAAATGTAGCTTAAACCTAATTAATCCACATCAGAAGTGGAGGGCAGACTGTACAATACAGAGGCTTCCCCTCCCTTTTGTTCACCCCCAGAGGCATACACGCCCTCAGGGCAGGGCCACGTCTGATGGATCTTCTCTGGTCCACTGCAAAGTGTTGCTGGGCCAGCTATGGTAGTGCTGTGCTGGAAGCAGACATGTTACATTGAGTCATTAGGTGCCACGGTCCTTCATCAGTGGCTGTGTCTTTTTCCCTCCTCGGGCTCTCATGGTCACCCTCTCTTCTACAATGTTCTCTCAGCCTTGGGATACCAGGTGGTTTAGATGGTCTGATTAGGGCTGGGAATCCACAGATGCTTTTATTTTGCATTATGGCCACTCCTGGTTCCTTCATTATTCATCTTCCATTGCACCTGGGCCTTCTTGGTTGGGTACTGAGTGCTTCCTTGATAATCATACCATTCTCTCTTCAAGTTCTGAGCTGTGTGATGGTAGAGGGGGTGACTTAGATGTCCTGTTCAGGGCTGAGCAGTCAGCAAACATTTATTTTCTGCACTTTTTCTAATTGTGACTTTTGTGATTAAACCTTCCAGTGCAGAAGGATGATTGAATATTGAGAGCTGAGTGCATCCCCAAGCTGTGGACATAGTAGTAATGATTTCAAGGGCAATTTGACACATTGTATCTTTATAGCTGAATTTTCCTAACTTATGTGCCACCTAGGGCATATGTCCCACTGCAAGTAAGTAATGAGACATCTGGTTAAGTTGACAGACTTTTGTTCCTGATCATTTACAACTGAGGAGGTATGATCTCACCAGAAGGGGACAGCATACAGTCTGGCAGCTAAATAGTAACCATTTTGCAAATGAATGCTTGACCCCTCCCTCACTGTGGTTTCATACTTTTATTACATCTACCTTTGAATATACTCTTATAACAAGTCTCTAGTTTAACAGCTTTTTATCTCTGGTCAGGGGGTGACATACAATACCCATCAGGATGAAGTGAAGGGCATTGCAGGAGCAGCAAAACTGCAAAAGAAAATCAACAACCATAATCCAGAACTTATGAGACTCTATATCAACTACCAAGAACAAGGCCAGCCCATTCTCTCCCCATCCTGAAGCTCAGGGAAATTTGCAGAAGAGGGGGCGGTAAGATTGTAAGAGCACAAGGATGGGAGGAGCAATGATATGCAAGATACTCCACACAGGTTAGGGCCAAAGCAATCATAATTGGACTTTGCATGCCCTGTGCCATGTCCAATACACTATTGACCCCACAAAGTCTAGCATTTGCTAAAGGCACCAAGATCCTTGGAGGCAAGGGATTGAAAGTCACAATAGTGTTCCTATGCTTAAGGGGAACACAGGAAAGGGTTCAGGGAAATGCCACTGGGTTCTTGTACTTCATTGGAGAAGAGGGCCCAGAGGTGAGTCTGACATGCACATTAAAGGATTCCTCGGGGATTGGGGGGAAGGCACTGGGGGATGGGGAGGGAGGGGTGAGGGGAGAGGGAGCAGGGGGATGGGGGGAGGATGAGGGAGGGAGGGAACCGGTGTACCTATTAAGTTTGTATGAGCGGAGATAATAATAAAAATGTTTAAAAAAAAAGATACTCCACACAAGTTAGGGCCGAAGTAATCATAATGGACTTTGCATGACCTGCACAATTACCAACATATCATTGACCCCACAAAGTCTAGCATGGATCACAGGCACTAGAATCCTTAGAGGTAAGGGATTAACAGCCACATTAGTGTTCCTATACTAAAGGGAAACACAAGAAAGAGCTCTAGGCAATGCTACTGAGTCCTTACACCTCATCAGAAGAGGAGAACCCAGAAGGAAGTTTGACACGCATACTAATTAAGGATACTCCAGGCATGGGGGGGCACTGGGAGAAAGGTAGGGAGGGGGAAAGGAAGGGGAAAAGGGGGAAGAGAGCAAGGTGATCTAGAGAGGGGTGGAGGGAGAGAGGGAGAGGAATGTGGTACTTATCAAGTTAGTACGAGTGGGGAAAAAAGAAACTTCTCCTTGCAGCTCACAATGTCAGGACACAACAGTTTATTTCTCCAGCTTACTCACAGTCCTGAAAGGATGACCTCCCATGTGGAAAGAGACCTTCACTGTTTTTTGAGTCCTTTGAAATGGAAGCCAGAGGTTCAGAATTCTCCACAATGGTGGTCAGTCCCGCTGCTCAACTCACAGTACTCTGATATTCTGTCACAGGCTGCACATGCAGGGGATGTGGGTGAAGCTGTGCTGATGGGATCAGAAACTATCATGATAATCATTGCACCTGACCTTCAGTTCTCATAGACATAAATTATATGACCTTGAACACAAATCTTTTGGCTAGGGTCTAAATGAAAATGCCATGAAAAATATTTCAACAATTTTATTCTTTTCATTGACTTTAGAGGCAACATGTGATCAAAGACTTTTGGTTCGATCTATTGACACAGGGATCATAGATCATGTACCATTGCAGGACAGGAGCATACATGGAATGTCTTATTGGATACTGCCTGCTACGTCCCCCTTGCAGAGAGCATGACTGGAAAAATGACCCACACAAGGAGAATCACTGTATTTCCATGTTTCCTCCATCACTGACTCACCCTCAGGTTCTGAGCGAGTCTTCAGCTGCCCTCGCTGCCACCTCAGCCCAGGCAGCTTCCTGCCCCTTCATGGTTTCTGACACACTCAGGATGTGGTTCTCCACACTGTGCCTCGAGCAGTAATACATGGCCGAGTCCTCAGATGTCAGGCTGCTCAGCTCCATGTAGGCTGTGCTGGAGGATGTGTCCCTGGTCATGGTGACCCTACCCTGGAACTTCTGAGCATAGCTTGTGATGCCACTGCCTGGGTATATCCATCCCATCCACTCGAGCCCCTGTCCAGGCTTCTGCTGCACCCAGTGCATATAGTAGTCAGTGAAGGTGTAGCCAGATGCCTTGCATGACACCTTCACCAAGGCCCCAGGCCTCCTCAGCTCAGCCCCAGACTGCTGCAGCTGCACCTGAGACTGCACACCTGTGGGGAGAGGACAAGGTGGATGTTATTGTCACCTCAGTCTCTGTCCCCTGCTCATTCCCAGAACTGTGGAGTCCCTTACCTGTAGCTGCTGCCACCAAGGAGAGGATGATCCAGCTCCAGCCCATGGTGCACAGCTCTGTGCTCAGGGACTGTGGAGGGGAGGGTGGTATGTGGTGCTGAGAGACAAGGGCATCCCTATGTTTACCATGGAGATCTGAGTTATTTGCATATTCATGAGCAGAGTACTATGGGCTTAAGACACCTGGAGAACTGAGGTAGAGAGAACACTTGGCTCAGGCAGCAGCTTGCTCATGTCAGATCAGAATCCTGTCTGTGGAAATGTTTCCCCCACCATATCCAGAGTGCTGTGTGCACAGAGCTCTTCCCACTGACAGGTAAGATACTGAGCGTGAGCTGCTCAGTGTGAGCTGCACCTACTCAGGTCTGCAGAGTTTGTGAGCAGGTGCATTTAGCCACACTGTCTCGTAGACTCCAACACAGAATGATGCAGACTGCTGTCCACCCCACCCTATTCATCATCAGTATACAAGGACACATGTCATATCAGCTTGGAAGGCTCAGGCTTTTCTCATCAATTCTCTCAAGGTGAGGCCAAGCTGTCACACAGGAAGACTCTTGTCCTCAGCATGGTCTCTGATGCGATAAATTGGGCTGTTTGTGTAGGAGTTCACTAGAGGAAGAACACATTCCCCCTAAACCTCTGACTCAAGTGCACCCAAGTTCTATTCAGGATATCACATCCTCCTGCAAGAGGGGCGCTTAGGGAAAGGCCACCAAAGAGAAAGGAAGGATGATGCTGGGGGTCAAGGGCAGAAGATCAGAACCCACCAAACTGAACCAGAACTCTGTGTGCATACCCTAGATTCAGAGTCTCAGATGGACTCTAGCTTGCTAGGATTCCCCTGTTGACTGTGGCTCCTTGAGGTCTTGTCCTGGGGCAGAGTCTTTGATATTATTCAGTTTTGTTCCACTCTTGCAGCTCTGGAATTGTGTGCAAACTTTGGTAACCCTGTGATTCAGATATAATCTCTGTGATCTGGGGCTGGAGAGGTGGCTCAAGGGTTAAGCCTCTGCCTTGCAGGCAGAAGGTCCTGAGTTCTGATCCCAGATCCCACGTATAGACGCCAGGCAGAAGCGGGGGCGGCCTGCGCTTCTGGTCCTGGTAGGACGGAGCCTGTGACTCCCGAGGAGGTGGAGACGTCCATGGTGGTTCCCAATTCTTCCGTGGTTCTACACACACACATACACACATGCGCGTGCACAATTGAATAAATAATAATAAAAAAATGGAGAGGCAGAAAGAAATCAAGCCCAAGGAATATATTTAGAAAAAAAATAATCTCTGTGATCTGTCATCCCCATGACCTGCAACAGATTTCTCCATTTAATAGCTCACATTTCCCTTGATCTCTGCTGCTGCTGTCGTTTCATACAGGCTCTTGTCTTAGTTCTTCCTCCTGTTCAGTAGCTCAAGGTATTTAAGTAGGCTGGACTCTTGGTTTGTCTGGGGAGAAGTCATTGTTCTGCAGAAGACATGTTCCAGAACATTCCTTCCTTGCATGGCCTGTCTGGGAAAGCTTCTGTGATGAGTCCTCTGTGCCCAGGTCAGAACCATGAGATGTTCTGCTTCTCTCCTCACCCCGATGTCCTGGAGGCTCCAAGAGAGGATGAGGTATGATGGTTCCTGGAATCTCTCAGCCTCAGCTAGTTCCAGCCTGACCTGCAACTGCTCAGGATACTAGGTGAGTGCTTCTTCCAGGCATCTCTAGAACCTTCTGTGGCAGGCAAGCTGGTCTCATCTGTGATCCTGGTCCTTCTTGTGTCTCCATGTCTGCATGTGGCTTTCCTGCACCTTCTCAGGAAACCACAAATCTCTAGATGTTAACTTTTCCACATTTTCAAAGTTCCAGGACAAAAAGGGTGGTTTTCAATATTTTCAGATTTCGGTGTCACATTTTTAATTACCTTGAGATTTCACTGTCCTTTGAATAGGATCTGACCTCACCATGTAAAGACACATCTAGTCACCATAACTATACAAGACATATGGCAAAGAAGGTCACAGAATATCACCTGTGCAATGTTAAGGGCCAAATGAATAATCAATAAGTGAATCGACCAACAAGGAAATAGCTTCTTTCAAGGTGAAGGAATATCTTGAATAGGTAACTTCAAGATGAGTGGGATGATGTAGGTGCATCTATAACAACACAGCAAGGCAGGAAAGAAGACAGGACAGTGGGGAGCAGGTGCCTATGATGTCAGAACAAGGAGGAGCTGGTGCTGAAACTGACTTCAGAGGCCTGACTGTGTGCATGACGACACTTATTTCATTCAGTTTGTTCTCAGAGAAACCAAGACCTTTACATTATGAGGTGACAACTATTTTAGGTAAAATACATATCCAGATGAATGACTGCTGAATAGCAAGTAAAAGAAATAAAGATAATGAAATAATCTAAGAAATGTTGCTACAGAACTAGAAGTGCAATGTTTCATCATAAATACATATTCTTCTTAATCAAGGTAATATGTATATATATACATGCATACGTACATATACACGTTCATATATACAATGTATTCTATATTTCCTTAGAGAGTAAAACTACATCTGTTCATGAGAGATGATAGAGAAATTCTGTGAGACACACAGTGGTGACACCAAGAAGCAGCAAAACATAAGCAAACAAACAAGGACAGAGATTCCATCTGTTCCCCAACTGCATATTTCACGTGTCCAAAGACCTGAGAGAGATGGAAGATCCTTTTGTCAGATGCAGGAGGCCAACTGTACTGTCAGAGAGCTCTGCTCTCTCCCTGGGGCTACTTCTGCTCCTAGGAGGTTCTCTTATTCAGGGCAAGTAATGTGATGTGGAGTAAGAAGTGTTCATGACACTGCATGCGTTCATGAATGCTGGATGGCTTTGTAACAGGGAACTCAACTATCAGCTCCCAATGATGAACCCAATTTCCTTGATGTCTCAAAAATTTCACTATACTGTCCTTTCACTTAAACCCTTATTTTTCTTGTGAGTAAACTAGCTACCTTCTTTTATGCCCGTATTTGGAGTATAGATATTTCATGTTCATAAACTACCGTTAACTACCTGGTTTGCATTTGCATTTGTATACTAACCAAATCTCAAGAGCAAAAGGATAATCATCAAGGATTTCAACTGGAAACACGCGTTACAGATGAAGACCAAGAAAGGAGTACTGAGAGCTGAAGCTCCTGGTCATGTGGACATGTATAAGTGTTTCTGGGAACATTGGCTTCCCTGTTGTGATTTTGAAAGAATGTTCTTCCGTGATTTTATTCCAGTAGACTTCTGCAAAGGCTCCTTTCATCAAGGTATGCCTCAGCAGATCCATCACCACTCATAGTGGATGGATGCAGTCGCCAGTGCTGCTCTGGGTACTAATGTTTCCCAATTGCTTTATCCCCTCCTTGTTTCCACTAGCTCTCACTCTTGTAGTTTGGTATTTGATTTTTCTGTATCCATGATGCTTGCAGTGACCTAAGTCTCCTGATACTTTTGCTCTGCCTTTCCTGTTGTATTGGAATGCATCATCTCTCTGGAACTGAATGTCAAATAAATCTTCCTTTTTCCACTTAAGTTGTTTGAGCCTGAATGGTGACTTACATCAGCAAAAAGAGCAACTTTTACATCTATTTTACATTTCATAAACTTCAGATATTCTTAACAATGATACATATTCACATGTATAAAGTGTTACCATCATAATCCTCCACACTAAGACCTTTATCACCCTTCAGTTCCTCCTGAACAGCTACTTATTCATGAAAATCATTTATCAATATGACAAATCTTGTTATATTCAGATGAGATCATTCAAGAAGATGTCTACCTTGATTTCCAAGTTCAGACCCAGTAATTCCATCTCAGATTATACTCTGCTACCTATACATGGAGTGAGGTTTGTCATTCTATATGTAGGTCTTAGTACTTGCTTATTTGCTGTTTACTAACCTTGTCCAAGATATACTTGTGGATTCCATTCTCAACATTATATGCTCTTCTTCAATTCATAAGTCAAAATCACTTGACTTTGTGTGAGTCATAATGGACATTAGTAACATTATGGGTGACTACTCCAAGACTGTTCACTGAGCACAGTGTTGCAACAGCCTACTATGACTTAACTACAAGGGACTCTGTAGCAGAACAATCCAATATCTGCTACTGTGGCCTGGGAATTGCAAGAGTTACTCTTAGGTCAACAATGAAATGAGCCCAATCATGATGCAGGATGGGCTCCATACAGTCTGAGAGAAATGAAACAGTGTGTGTGTGTGTGTGACCTGTACGCACTAAGGAATCCTGTCTCCATTGTATGCACAAAGAATTCCTGTCTCCATGGCCAGTTGTGTGGAATGAAGTATGCTGGGTGCATTGACAGCCACACTGAAAGCAAACTGCCCAGGGGAGTCTTCATGTGCAGATGGCAATCCTGACTTAGGACACAGGTGCTAGGGCTGCTTTCAGAGCAGCATTCTGAGCACAGAACGTTGGAGGATGTGAAGTTTTCATCCTTGGACTTGCTCCCTGCTTCCCTTGGGTGAATCCGAGAACAGGACTATGAGGTCTTTGGAATCCATTTCATTGTGAGACTGAAGGTGGGCAGGAAAGGAAAAACTGTGAGTACCCAGGAGGCCAGTGTGAGGGGAATAAGTGGCTCATGACCTGAAGGAGTATAGGGACTTTGAGGGGCAGAGATCACACAGGCACACAATAGACTGAAAGAAGAATAGTGCTGGATTTGAATTAGCATTTTTGGAAAACCTAATGATGTTGGTCTTCCCTGGATTTCACAATAATTCACCACAATCTGAGTGACATAAAGAACAGAATTATTTGCTGACATGTTGAGGGATGCTGAGATTCCTCAGGAGTCTCTGCACCTTCTATGAATCCTGAAGAAAGAAACATTTCTAGAGAGAAGTTTTTTTGACTCTGGAGATGCCACTTCTTCCCTGCTGTGGATTTAGTGTAAGCAACAGAGATCAAGGGAAGGAAGTTAAAAGTCTGTGGCTGGTGATATGCTGGGGAGCAGAGAAACCCAGGGCCCACAGGAAGTCTTCAGTCATTCCCTACTGCACATGCTTCTGGTCTGAGATCAAGGGTTGGTGAGCCCTGAGCGCCTCCTGCAGCTCAGGCCTCCTGTGCCCTGCAGGGAGTTTGTGTCTGGGCTCATACTGAAGTCTTATCATTGTGTCTCTGGCACAGTAATACACAGCTGTGTCTTCAGGGGTCACAGAGCTCAGCCTCAGGGAGAACTGGTTCTTGGACGTGTCCACTGTCAGGGTGACTCGACTCTGAAGGGCTGGGTTGTAGTAAGTATTTCCATTGTTATAGATACGGCCCATCCACTCCAGCCCCTTCCCTGGATACTGACGAATCCAGTGCCAATAGTATCCACTGCTGATGGAGTAACCAGAGACAGAGCAGGTGAGGGTCATGGTTTGTGAGGGCTTCACCAAGCCAGGTCCTGACTCCTGCAGCTGCACCTGGGATAGGACACCTGGGGAGAAAGAGACCATGAGTAATGAATTCAAAATTATCAGCCCCATGTCTTCCTGTCTGAATCCTGAGACACTCACAGCTGGGAGCCATCAGCAGGAAAACACAGACCCACAAGTGCTCCATGTTCCTGGGACTGAGGTTGATGCTTGCTGCAAAATGTTACAAGTAGAGCAGAAGAATCTGAATTTAAGCAAATGTGGAGCTTCCTTGGATTGCATCATCATGAATTTGCATGCAGATTCTCTATTAAGTGAATGCACATAAGCAGCAGTGGAGGTCTCATTGCAAATCATCCTGATAGGAGCTGATACCTGATATCTCATAGAGCCCTCAGCTCTCTCTGTCCTGTCAGCCTCATAGGGCCCTCATATGCCAGGGAAAATGTGCTGAAGGCTGCTTGTGCTCTACATGTGCATGTCCACATTCACCATTAATACACAAGTGTTTGATCCCACCCTACACAGAATGTCTTACAGATGGGGCACTGGCTGACCCTGTCTCCAATACTGGTGAACTGTTGATGGCTTTGTCAACCTAGGAACAGCAGTGACCTGACCATTCTCCTCTGAGTCCACATGGACACCTGCTGTCATTCTACTCATTGTATAGCCACCTGTGAGACTCTATGTCAGCACCCTGACCCAAAGGCCTCCTGCAGCACTGAGAGATCTATGGACTGCTACCTGCAGGATCCTTTCTTCTGGACACTTTCAGGTCATATTTCTGACAGCAAAACAATTCACTCTTGTTCTTCAACCCTATTCATTGAATTGGAAAACTCCAGATTACAGTCCATGATTGAGTGGAGGTAGAAACTGACTAGACTCAGTAACATGTGGCAGATCAGAAGTAGCTAGAGGACTTTCAGCACCAGGCTGTCTGTCTAATCTGCGATGTGGTAGAAAACAGAGGAGACCAACCAACATCCATCGGTGCTTATTATCATCCACATGGTGGCTAAACACAAATATTCCTCAGATATATAAGAAATGCTCCCAGCATCAGGGCTTCAGGGTACTTGAAGGGAGAGTGACAACTTTCTGATGCAGCTTGTGCTTCGGAGTCATCAGTGTTTACAGAATGCATCTTGGTTGTTTTCCCAGAAACAGAAATAAATTAGGTTTCTGGGATGAGCAGACCTGAGGACATGTCCTTGTTCTGGTGATGAAGGGGCTCCTGAGGGGAGGCACACTTGCATTTTCTCCTGTAGAGACCTGAATGACATAAATGCACAGGACCCACAGTGAGCTTGATGGACATGAAAGAGCATCCAGAAGATGTTCTCTGTGAGAACCTGGCAGCCTTGACCAGGCCTGCTGTGCGCTGTCTACAATCTGTGTCTCTAGAATGACTGCAACATGGCACTGTGGTGAGTCAATGTGCACTCTTCCTTTAATTAACAAAAGTGGACCCTTCCCCATGGCTGCCTCTTTCAGACAACCTTCAATCTTATGCAGCTCCTTCTGGGTCACTAGTCAGCAGCAAACCCTGGACACAGTGAAGGTGAGACGTGCAGTGTGCTGAGCCGCAGAATCCCTGAAAGCCTGGAACTGATCAACATCCACATGCCGACGTGTTTGAGCCTCTCCTGTCCTCTCAGTGCATTGATGAGGACCTGATGTGAGATGTGTCACGGGCCCTGATGCATCCAGGATGTGAGAAGACTGTGAACTCCTGCCTCATCTCATGGCACAATAGATGCCACCTGCCTGACATGCACACCTATGGCTCCCATGCCTGCGGCCGTGCAAGGTCACAATCTAACACACGCTGCACTGCTGCTGTTTCTACAGCACTTGGCAAGGTTGTATGTGGAATGTTCCGATGAAAACTTTCATTATTTTCAGAAACCTGTGGTCTCTTGTGGCCAAGGTTGGTCTTACATAATTTTCCACATTCCCTACCTGAGCTGTTGTCCTGTGACTGGGAACAGGGGACCCAGCTGTGAGGATTCTCCTGTAGCCCCTGTTTCTGCCCTGCTGTGCTGACTACGTGTGGAGTAATATCAGGGTCATGGTTTGAACAGCAGCTGTGCCCCACAGGCTCATGTGTTTGAATCCTTAGTTGATAATTGGGAAGATCATGGAACCTCTAGGAGGGGTTGCGCTGAGGAGGAGGTCTCAAGGGGTGGGCCTTCAGGTTAGTTAGCCGCTCCAGGCTTTCTTGAGAAGTAAATTCTTGGAGTTTGCAGTTTTACTCTGCCAGCCTTCATGATGAATGTGATTAAAGAATCTCCCAGGTTTTGCTAATCAGCCATGCATTTTCCACTACAAAGGAGGGTATCTTCCCTCTGGATCATGAGCTAAATAAATTCCCCTTTTTATCTAAAGATGCTTGAGTGGTGAGTGGTGTCTCAAAGCTGACAAGAATAACCAGTACTATCAGCAAGGTTTCCTTCAGTGTAACTACTTCCCCTCCTGGTCCTTCCCCTATCTCAGCTCCAATAACCTGTCATCATGAAATGGAAAAGCAGAGAACAATTGTCTGTGACCCTCGAGGAGGGAAGGAATCTTCCCAGTGTTTTCCTCAGTCAGTCTCAAAATGAAAGCCAAGATAATTCATCATAGGTGGGACCCCCCCACAACAGGGATCTGAGAACCAATTCCAGACCCTCAAACAATCTCAACGGTGTTCCATGAGAGGGTCTCCAGTGAGATGTGGGAAGTCCCGTGGGGTCTGAATTTTCAAAATGAGTTCTTTAAACTCATGCCATGAGCAACATTCACCCTCCTCTTGAAACAGCCCTGCCTTGCTCATCACAGTTTTCTTTAAACTGTACAGACACTCATCGTATCTGTGGGACACCAGGCTGTGATGACAACAGTTACATGTCAGGGAAGGATCAAGTATGAACTATCAGTCCATGACCTCATGATTTATTACCTTGTGGGATCTTTCAGTGAGGCCTCCTCCACCAGCCTATCATCCCACAAAACAACCCATGTCTCACAGCTACGCGAAACTTTGAAAGCTTCTTCCTCCCTGGACTCTGGTGCTTCTCATTTTGATCTATGTTCTTATATCGCCTGTGTTGCTCGACAGGAAAGTGGTGCTACATGATCCTCATCCATCTGTGTCTGTTTCACTCCTTACACTAAGATCCTCTAGTCCTGTAATGTAAGCACAGAGCAGAGCCTCTAATCCCTTGCACTCCCTATAGCCCTATGATGTGATTAGGAAAGCAACACATTCAGCACAGTATTTTTTTTTTTTTTTTTTGCTGAGGGTCCTTGACGATTTCATCCCTGTCATGTCTGCCAGTTGTTAAGACAAGGTGTGGGTACAATATGTTGAGGAATGGAGACAGAGTGTATTTTTTGGCCCCATCCCTCTATTAATGCACGATCATGGGTCCCCAGCAGTGAGAACAACCAAGAATGAGCTGAGAGCACTGAAGCTTGGGATCAACACATACCTTCATCTTTTGAGTTTGATTGTCTCAGCATTTGTGATGCTGACAACTTTCTACCCACAAAACTTATTTTTCATCATATTTGGAAAATGAATATCAGATCTAATTATACTTGTATTGAAAACAAGGCATCAGGATACTGAATATATGCTCAAGCCTCTGCATGCATGAACACTTACTTTATCCATGGTCAACCTTTTTATGAGCATCAGGTCTTACTTGAATTCCATGATTGTTTTTATTGTGAAACTATCAGACACTACATGGTGGAAGATATTGAATCTGTTTCTTTTTCATATGTTATTATAGTGAATGTGGTGCACATTATTTACTGCAGGGATTTTTATGCTGTACATTTTAGTGTCTCTGAAATAATCCTGAACCATAGTACATTGTCTCCCTTCATCCTACTATCTACTGAAACTGTCAGTATTGTGACATGTGACATGGGTGTATGTACATGAAATCATGTTTGGTGTGGCGATATGTAACTGAAATATCTCCTTTGGAGACCTGGTACCTTTCTCCTTTATAAAGATGAGCACAGCAACTCATGCATAAACATTTCACAAGGACCAGGCATGTGGAACAGGAAGCCAGGGCTCTGAGGTGAAGAGGAAATCCCTGAGGTTGGCAGGAAAGGGCCCGACTCCCCCTCTCCTGCCCTGTATAGGAGGGAGCAGAGCTGAGACCAGCCCTAGATCCTGTACAGCAGTCACTCTAGGCTGTGTCTCCTCCCAGCACATAGTATGTGGAAGTGTCTGCAGGGCTCAGGCTCTGCATGGTGAGAAACACCTGGTTGTTGGAAGAGTCCTTGACATGGTCACAAATGTCTGCCGGCCATTCCAGAGCCTTCCCTGGGGGATGAAAGATCCAACCAACACCAATACCACAAGTGCTCAGTGAAAATCCAGAGGAGAATGTGAGCCTGAGGGTCTGGGAGGGCTGCACCAGCTCAGGGACAGAATCCCTGAGGGGGGATCAAGAAGAGAGGCAGAGGAACTGCACATGCAGAAGAGACATGACTTTCTTCCTGTCCCTCTGCTGTTGTCTTTTGTATTTATCACATTTAAAAATTCTATTTCAATACATAATATGTACTGTGACTTACATAGTTCTCTCAGACTGATCCCCTATGTAGCACACAAATTTAACAAGTGTAAAAATGCTGTATGGAATTACCAGTAGGAAAATATTTAAGAAAAATGTGAAACGCATTCCTGTGTGACTTGGGTTCATTTGAAAAGGTTTTAATTATTACTTTGTTCCCAGCACATTTTTGTGCTTCTAAGCACATGCTGGCACCTCAGGTGACCATGGCATTGAGGAATGTCTCCAGCCTCTAGGGCCACACTCAGATGTCCTCCATCGCTACAGTCTTCCTGAGAACATGGTGCCTTCAAGAGTGATTGACATGATTGAAGATGAGGAGGGCGACATGCAGCCCCACACCCAGAAGACACACTCCATGCTCCTGATTTTCCAGTTGATCAATATCGCTACCACTTGTACAACTATCTTCATGGTCACTCATGAGAGTCACCTCACTGCTTCCAAGGAGATCCTCGGAACTCCTGGGGAAGCTGAGTGCACAGATCTGGGGTCAGTCTTGGGTCCCCCAGGGAAAGGTTTCCAGCTGTCAGTAGATGTTCTCCTAGGGCTGGCAGGTGGCAAAGTGAGAGTAGAGAACCCTGGGTGGAGAATCTCCCTGGTTGTCTTTTCTGTGTCCTGCCCCTCAGGGTCTTGTGCTACGATTGGCCACATAATCCCACAGCAGGCTCATCTCTGGGGCTCTGCTTCCCACATGCACTGAGGGTCTGGTTGCTGCCTCAGGCTCATCCACATCCTGAGTGTGAACCTCAAGTTTCCTCCCTGTGGATTCCCTTGAGCCCCAGGTCCTACCACACATGGAGATACAGTTGGCTGCAGTGAAAAGCATTCTTGCTCCTTCTGCTAAGAGATGCTGAGCTCATGATTGTAATCAGGCTGATCTATGGTAACAAGATTATTTAGAGTATGTTTTTTTAATGAAAACCGAGACTCTGAGTGATACTATTGGCCATGTGGGACTTTCTGTGGACACTCAGACGTTGAGGGACATTTCCCCCAGGGTTCATTTTCTCTCCATCCATAAAAATTGTTTTCCACTGTGTCTCAGAAAATAAATTCTTAAATTTCTTTCAAAATATTGCAATTATTTATTAATAACCACACAACAAATGTAATTTCTGTAACATTTTTCATTGCTTCTCTGCAAAGGATGTAAGCCATATTCTGACCAGGGAATCTTTCATCATTTATCTGGCAGAAGCTTGGTTTCATTCCATTGATCTAGCTCTCACTTGGAAAGTGCTGGGAAATATTTAGTAGATTTTATTGCCATCTCTTACCAATTCCTTCTTGTTCAGGACGATTGTCATAGGAAATTTACATGATTCAGTTAGTGATAAGGCAAAATTCTGTGGGGGAATGGCAGCCTTAAGTCTTCTCTAAAAAATTCCAGTCTGTCCATCCTGAGAGTTGGCCATGTGGAATGTGGGTGGATCCAGCAGTGCCCAGATCCTTACCAATAATGAGCAGTGCCAGATATCCCAGTGATGATCCCCAATGCACAGGGGGCAGGTGCTGCAACAATATTTTTTTTCCACACAAAGACCAATTCTACATCTGTGTACAAGTTTTAGAAAATTGCATTTAATCCCTCAGGAAATAACTCCCACGAGCATGTCCCTGAAGTCAGCCCTGTCAATCCAAGAGCAAATGAGAGAATGAAGTGCTGAAAAGAAAAGTGAGGTCAACTCAAGCACTGTGATGTAAGGTGCCTGTGCTGGAGACCACAGGGTCCTGCACTGCCTGAGGCAGAGGAGGACAGTAGGGCACATGGGGATGCTCATGTGCTTTGTCTGTGAGGACTCTGTCAGGGATGAAGGACTTGTGTGTGTGGTGGATAGCACACAGGTTTCTGACTCAGTTCTCTAACCTAACTGTGACGTCCATGGGTAACACAAGCTGAAAAGCCTGCAGGAGTGCATGAGCAGCCCTACATGTGTGTGTTCCATGGTGCACGTGTGGAAGCTGAAAGACAACTTTCAGTGGGTAGTTCTGCTCTTCTTTTTCATGGGCTCTGGGAATAAAATTAAAGTCACCAGATTTTATTCAGACATTTTTACTTTGAATTCTGACTGGCCCAATCACAGCTCTTCTCACAGGCAATGTCTCAGCACAACTCTGAAGTTCCAGCGCACTCCTTATTGACATGTCAAGGGGACACATCCCTCTTTACATTCTGAATTTTTCATTCAGATTTCACAGAAGAGAGTTACTCTTCACTTGACACCTGTAGAAGGCCAAGAGGGCCACAGGAGAGTCTTGGAAGCTAGAGAGTACATCCTGCCCACCTTTACCTGGGGCAGGAGACACAGCTGAGCCTCACACACTCTGTTGGTAAAGTTCAGAGTCCCCACATTATAGCAGAAAGCACAGTATTCACTGTACAAAAAGAAAGAATAATAAACTGTGTTAATAAATTACAGGAGGAAAGGGAAGGTATTTGCAGATATGCAAATGAGTTCTGAGTCTGAGGTGCTCAGGTGTGTGAGCAGTGAGAGAAGATGTGGAATCAGTTGTGCTGCAGTCACTGAACCTGGACATGACATGTGAATCTGATCCCCACAGTCAATGGTCTCCATGACAACTGTCACCTTCAGTGGCACTGACATCAGGATCCTGAGGAACAGGGCTTTGGATGTTTTCTCTGGAGATAGAGGTGAGATTATAGAAAATGAACTGTGATAATCCTATTGTCCAGTGAAGTTACTTTTCTGGTGCTGATAAATCCAGTTCCAATACTGATCAGCTTGTGATGGAGACACCAGACACATTCAGGAGAGGACAGACATGTGAGGCTTCAGGCCAGGGACATCTGCTCCTGGACATCAGGAGAACCAGCTCTGTTCAATCACCTACCCTGACACCTTCTCATGGACCCATGTTGGAGAAAAGTTTTCAGTGACCTTGGAAACATGTCTCCAGTGGCAAGAGGATACTCTTTTGTCTTCTCTAGACTTCAGCACAGACTTCCTCTGTAAACCTCACCCTGTTTGAGTATGGCACTGAGTTCCCATGTGGTGAGTCAGCCCTTCTCCATGGAAACAAGGGTCTTACTTGACACTGATGTCCCTGCAGGGAAAGTTAGGGACAGACATCCCCAAGACTCCCCAATACTCTTCCAGGAGGCTGCTGGATATTCCTTCTCTTAAAATCACACAGGTGGCAACTCTGTAAGGGGGAAAGATTTGGCCTAACATACTTGAAGTCTCTTCTTTTGTATTCCATCAGTGACCTCTTCTCCTTATTTTCACAAATATGGATCTTATTAAAGAATGTGAATAGCATAATGTAATTATGTATAATTATAATGAGTTAAATACATACAATATAATTAAACACAAATAATTTAGGTTTGTCCTTGAACAAGGTAAAATTACAATTATTGTAATTAAGTACTGTTGCTACCAAAGCCACCTGAAGGTGATGACTTTTGAAGTAATCTGTCACAGCCTTCATCTGACATGGCAATCACTCATGCACCTTTCAGGTCAGCCAGGAACAAGAACCTTCTAGGAGGATGAATTCTCATCAGCTGTGCTCTGTCCTATTGCTGCTCTGTGGGGCACCAGGTGCTCAGAAACCTCTCTGGAAACTTCTCCTTACAGCTCACAATGTCAGTACTAACCAGTTTATATCTGCAGCTCACTTGAAGTCTTCAAACGATGACCTCCCATGTGGACAGTGAAAATCACTGTTTGTGGAAGTCCTTGGAAATGGAGGGCAGAGGTTCAGGATTCTCCACTATGATGGTCAGTCCCTGCTACTCAGTTGAAAGAACATAAGAGAGCAAATCACAATGCACTGATGTTGTCACAAGCTGCACATGCAAGAGCTGTGATTGCAGGAGGTGAAGCTATGGAAATGGGATCAGAAATCATCATGGTAATCATTGAGCCTGACCATCAGTTCTCATAGACATGAATAATATGAATGTGAATGCAAATCATTTCCCTAGGGTTTAAATGCAAATACAATGAAATATGATTCAACAATGATTTTGCTCACATCTTGAGCATTAGAGGTATTATGTGATCAAACACTTTTGGTCCCATATATTGACACAGGGATCACAGGCCATGTTCACATTGCAGGACAGGAGCATGCATGGAACTTACCATGGGATGCTGCATGCTGTGTCACTCTTCCACACAGCATGAGTGGAAAAATGAGCCACACAATGAGAATCACTGTATTTCCATGTTTCCTCCATCACTGACTCACCCTCAGGTTCTGAGCGAGTCTTCAGCTGCCCTCGCTGCCACCTCAGCCCAGGCAGCTTCCTGCCCCTTCATGGTTTCTGACACACTCAGGATGTGGTTCTCCACACTGTGCCTCGCACAGTAATACATGGCTGAGTCCTCAGATGTCAGGCTGCTCAGCTCCATGTAGGCTGTGCTGGAGGATGTGTCCCTAGTCATGGTGACTCTGCCCTGGAACTTCTGAGCATAGTCTGTGCCACCACTATTAGGATTTATCCGCCCCATCCACTCAAGCCCCTGTCCAGGCCTCTGCTGCACCCAGCTCATGTAGTAGCTAGTGAAGGTGTAGCCAGACGCCTTGCAGGACACCTTCACCGAGGCCCCAGGCCTCCTCAGCTCAGCCCCAGACTGCTGCAGCTGCACCTGAGAGTGCACACCTGTGGGGAGAGGACAAGGTGGATGTCATTGTCACCTCAGTCTCTGTCCCCTTCCATTCCCAGAACTGTGGAGTCCCTTACCTGTAGCTGCTGCCACCAAGGAGAGGATGATCCAGCTCCAGCCCATGGTGCACAGCTCTGTGCTCAGGACTGTGGAGGGGAGGGTGGTATGTGGTGCTGAGAGACAAGCACATCCAGTATTTACTATGGAGACCTGAGTCATTTGCATATTCATGAGCAGAATACTCTGGGCTCAAGACTTCCTGCAGCTGGAGACACTGAGGTAGAGAGAACACTTGGCTCAGGCAGCAGCTTGCTCATGTCAGGTCAAAATCCTGTGTGTGGAAATGATTCCGCCACCTGATTCCAGAGCAGAGTGGTGTGTGCACAGAGTTCTTCCCACTGACAGGACCCCACAGCAGGCTACTGAGTGTGAGCTGCTCAGTGTGAGCTGCACCTCCTGGGGTCTCCAGAGTCTGTGAGCAGGTGCATTGGGCCTCATTAACCCCATAGATTCCAGCACAGAACAATGGGCACTTCTGTGCACCCCACACCACTGACCATCAGGACACATGGACTCATGTAATGTCAGCTTGAAAAGCTCAGATTTTCCCCATCAATTTTTTTTAAGATGAGGCCAAGTTGTCACACAGGAAGACTCTTGTTCTAAGCATGTGTTTCTTATAGTGACAGGATATAAATGAGCTCCTTGGTGCTACAGTTTTTCCAAACCTTGGGCCCCAGGTTTGTTCCTGAGAGTTCATTTGTCATTCCTAAGAGCTTGAGCAGTGTTCTGAGCTTTCACAGACTTTCTCTCCTTATCCATATCTCGTAATCTGGGCCCAGGGATGTTGATTCACTGGTTCATACAGCAGAAAAGGTGTCCTGCAGAACTATGAGCTCCATATGCTTACCCACGTTCATAAAATTTCCAGAACTGAGCTCCCAAGTCAGAGACAGTTATTTCAGCATGAGACATTCCCTCCTCCTGGGTCAACATGAGCAGATGCTGCTGGAGATAATAAAGATGACAGAAGATTTGAAACACCCCTAGTTCTGAAAAATCACTGCCTTCTATCAGCCAATACATGTGATGCTTGCTTGTCACCTTAATTTCATGTGAAAAATAAAACAAATGGCAAAAGATGTATGTGATTTTATTCAAGCAATATTCCTCTCTGTATTTGGAGCATGGTACCTTCATGTGTAACCTCAAACTCATGATTGTACCTAGTCTCTCAAGAAGATGAGGGGATCCCCTTCCTCCTTGGCTTCTCTCCCTGCCCTGCTGTACTGTCCCTGGGGAAAGTGGATCTAGACTACCCCCTGCTGGCCGTTGTGACCCCTGCAGAAGAGTGTCTCCCTAGAGCCCCCTCTCTATGGCTCTGAACAGCAATGCATGTCCATGCCTCAGTCACAAGGGAGCAAGCACGAAGGTAGAACTTCTTCCTGTGCATCTAAACATGACGAATAGACTTTGCACAGACCAATCATAATTATAAGTGATTCCTTCATCGTCACCAGTGTCTGCATCAACTCCTTGTACTACCCTAGGGGCTGCTGTATGTAGCCTCAGAGTAACCTCTGGAGATGCAGGGAGTAACCAGAGACAGACAGGTAACAGGCAAGTCTGCAACGGCTCCACCAGGCCTTTTCCTGAGTCTTGTGGCTGGTCCTGTGACATGAAACCTAAGGACAGGAAACCAGAGAGTCACGGACTCAGATGTAGTGAACCATTGTCAGATCTGGGATCCTCCAGAAGGACGAGCAACCACAGACATGGTCCTGCAACACTGGGAAACATTGTCACATTAAAGAAGAAGGCGGACTTAAGCAAACATGGTTTGTATGTGATTCTATTGTTTGCCCATGAAGATTTGCACTGGACGTGAGATGCACCTTTGCAAGTGAAGGCATAAGTGAGATGTCTTTGCCATAGACGTGTCTAAGAGAATATGCTTCAGTTTCCTTTAGATAATGCAATTAGCATCCTGCAAATTCCCTCAGGGAGTGCATTTATCACCCTGTAATTTCGCTCAGACAATGCAGTTAACACTCTGCTTCAAGTTCTTTTGCAGTTTCAGAATTTTCTGTTGAAAATGATTCTGAGAAGTTTCCCTTTCAGAGGGTTCTTCTTGAACTGTAAACTTTTAGTGGCTCATATGATTAAATCCATTTATCTGTGTAAAATACTTTCCCACCACACTATTTTCAGGGTTGAGGTGAGGATGTAGTTGTTTATGTGGTATGCACACTGCACAGTACACACAGTATGCACTTTACACAATGCACCTAGTGCAGACGTTATTCCTGGCACATAGTAAGTGCTCATACTCCTAAAGTGTCTCTCTGCAATTGCTGAAAGAAAGACAGAATCCCATCATCGCTTTTTCTCTTGAGAAAGCTAAGATGTAAAAACACATTTTTGAGGAAAAAATTGAATAATATGAATCTCTACCAAGATGGAAGCAGAACAGGAACCTTGAGGCCCTCAAGCAGTGACGACATGTTCTAGGGAATGGGTTCCTGCTGTGGTAACTCCTGGGTGCTCATTCAGTGCTCCACCTTCCGCTACCATTTTATTTATTTGAATACTTTTCTGAACATTTGGAGAATCTTAATTATCTTTGTCAATTATGCTGCAAAGTGAATATTTTGCAAACATTTGTGCTCGTGTTAACAGCGAGGATCCTTGTGTAAGGACTAGTTTCTATGAAATGCTCAGTTTTTAGCTACTATTCTAAGGCTCCATGCTCTTGAATGCTCAAACTCTGGTGAAGAGTAGAGCACACTTCATCTCACTCACTGTGCAACTGCCAGGAATAAATATTTCATACCTTAGACTCCCTTTCCTTCAAAACACATTGTAGACAGACCTTTGCAGGAGGCACATTAGAACCTCAATACACTGGTTTTCAGAGAGGAAAAATAAACAAGGCTCTGAAATAAGGTAACATATGATTTACAGGTCAACAGAATGTATATTCTCCTCTTTCTGGAAGCTGAACAAGTGCCATTAATAGGATTATAATTTTCCTAGGCCATGGAGCAGGACAGACATGCTAAAAAAGGTCCCCACCACAAACAAACATCCAGCAATATCCTAAAAGAACTGACTTATCTCTATGGACAAGATCAACACTTCCAGCATCTGTGCTGACCATTTACTACAAAAAGAAGAGTTCCTTGGTCCACAGGAAAATAGCTTAGTCACCAAAAGTCAACCCACTGCCCCCTCCCCCGCACAAAAACAATAAAATCCTCACTTAGATTTCCTCTCATGGATTTCCTAAACGTTCACTATTTCTTTCCTTTTCCTATTGTTGTCAACATGTCTTGCCTTATCCTTTCCACATGGGCTCTGATTTCAGTCTTTGACTCCAGGGCACAAGAACCCAATGGAAATCCAGTAACACCATGAAGTGCCCTGGCACATGGGCAGTGGGAGAGTTGCCATGCATAATCCAGAACCACCTGAAGCGCCTCCTTTCCTGGCATCTCAGATTGAAAACATCACAGAAGGTGCTTCCTGACCTTTCTAGTTGTATTTGGCTTGCTGGAACGTGTGCTTTCATACTGGGAGAGGCAATGTTAGGCATATCCCTTGGGAAACAAGTATCTGGTCACTCAGGCAATAAAGAACACTTTTGATTGATGGTCTTATGAAGGAAGATATTTATCTGGATCTCAGTTTATTCTGATCTAAGAAGGGCCAATGGTCAGCAAATATTGACAAATGAAAGTGATGTCAAAGTCATTTAGATGAGATGCCACGAAACTGAGCTGTGGGAAAGAGTTGCTCTAATCCAAGGTTCCTCCTGACTTTTGTCCTCAAGGGATACTGGACTTTCTGAGCTTTCTGTCCTTCGTTGTGCTTGTGCACTATGTTACTATTTATGGATCTGTGAGACTCTGTGAATAAGGATGGGCTGTCTGATTGAGGTGGCATGTGTACACCACGGGCCTGTGTGTCTGCTGCTTCTTTTTCAACCTTGTTTTATTGATCATTGTAGAACCTGGATTGCATACTATTTTAATACGCTATGAAGTCACTTGGGTACTGGACCTGACCTAGTTGACTCATTGGCTCCCATCTGATTCCCCAGCACTGTTTAACCAGAGAATCCCACTGAAGTACCTTTTCTCTTTAGGGCAGACACTACAAGTTCCCCGACATGCCCCATGGACTGAGCCCTGTCTCCAGAGCAGGTCCTGCATGCTCAGGTCAATTACATTCTTGCTGTACATCAAGCCTTTTATACAGAAGCACATACACACAAGAGAATTTGTATTCAGACATGCCAGAGGTCAGCAGTGAGTCATGAACCTGCAAGGGGCTTTAGGGAAGGTGTTGATGGAGAGGATGCTCAGACCTGAGAGGAAACGTCTCTTGACTTCCCCGGGATCTTCCATCCTGTACTGGTCTTGAGCACAAGCCGCTAAGCGCCCCCTGCTGAGACTGACTACACTGAAGGGTGGTCTGTGTGCCTGGCACTGACAATCCCCAGTGTCTCACCCTGCACATATGCACCACTCTGCTGTCACAGAGAGCAGCCTGGGGAACAGCTGGCCTCAGATCTGGTTATTGGACATATGGATGTTATCACTGAAGGGTGGGCTGTACTTTGTGGTCCATGATAACTTCAGTCTTCATCAGTGACACTCCTTTCTTATCCTGGCAGATCAAACACCAGTAGGTTTTATCTTGTGATTTAGTCACCAGACACAGTGTAGGTGAGGACAGCTCTGTGAATGCTTCACCAGGTCGGGTCTTGATGTGCTTGCCCCTGGAGTCAAGGATAGTGAGCCCCTGTCACTCACCTATGCTGACTGCTTCCCATGGACAATCGAGGACACACTTATGATCCAGTCCCCAGTAAAGAATTATAGTAGAGTCACCTTCTGTCCCACAGCCCTGGCTCCCTAGAGACCTGGGCCTGTGAGAGCAGAGAGCTGTAAGTTTCCTTGGGTAAATCTGAAGTTTTCCTCTGATTTCAGAAACTATTTGGCTACTGGAAACCTTAAACTTACAGATAGACATGGAGAGAGATCAAGTTTCTCTGATTCTTTCAGTATGTCTGGTGGAAATTTCTCTTGAAATCAATGTGGGTGAAATCCTGTGATGGGGCAGCCTTTGACTCATGGTAGATGATACAACTTATCGTTTCAATAATACATTGAATTGTCATTTGCATTTTCACAAACTGCACAGTTTTTAAAAGAATACAATTATTGTATATAATAAACTGTTATTAATAGCATAGCAAACCACAATATTTCCCCCATCTGAATATTATAACATGAAAAACTTAATTTTCAGAACATGTTGCATATAACAAATCACCTTGAGGTCCACAACTACAAAATTAACTTTATCACTTTGTCTGAAAAGGAATGAACTATTTGTATTTCTTGGGCAGAAGGGAAGGGGTGGCTTCTGCTCTGAAAGATCTTTGTGCCACATGGTGCCTGCTGGCTCCACTCAGACACTTGGGCACTGCCAGGACCCTCCTTTGTGCAGTGTCATGAGCCAGCCATCTCTCACTTGACTTGCCAGTAACTGTCCAGACAGACCTTGAATTACATCTTTAAAGCACTGCTGACAACTGTCCTCTGTCTGACTCCAGAGCCTCTTTCAATTCAGAAGCTGCATGTCTAGGATTCTTGTGCAGAGCAGGGTGCTTTGCCCCTCCCTGGTGTTTCAGATGATTTTCTGACTTCAACACACACTAGGAGTTGGCCCACAGGAGTTGTTCCTAGCATGGAGAAACCATGTCAACAACACACATTCACATTTAGATGTCTTGGGGAGCATATATGTACTGGGGGAACATGAAGATTCAGTCACTGTGCTCAGCCAGAGCCTTCTCACTCAAAAGCCCTGAAGATTCTCAGGTGCCACAGTCCCCATGCTGCTACTCATGAGTTTGTCCAACACGCTATTGTGTAGAACCTAGTATGAAGCTCAGGGCCAGGGAGCTGATAGTGAGTCAGGGCAGGTCCCAGGACAGCAACAGGCTTCTGACTGTAGTAGACGATGGGGACTTGGGAAGACATGAGTATGGGATGAGGGTTAACAGATGATATCTAATCCTGCCCAGCAATTCTCATCAATGAAACTACAGTTTGAATAAATCATGCGATATAAAAATTGTTCTGCCAGGAGCTGGAGAGGTGGCTCAGGGATTAAGCCTCTGTCTTACAGGTGGAAGGTCCTGAGTTCGGATCCTAGACCCCATGTATAGACGCTGGGCAGAAGCAGGGGTGTCCTGCGTTTCTGGTCCTGGTAGGGTGGAGCCTGTGAATCCCGGGGCAGAGTAAAAAAGGAGGAGGTGGAGGCATCCATGGTGGTTCCTGAATTCACCCGTGGTTCTACACACACACACACACACACACACACACACACACACACACACACACACACACACGCACATATGCACACATACATATACACACATGCACAATTGAATAAATAATAATAAAAAATCTTAAAAAAATTGTTCAGCCAGTCAAACCATCTCATGGGACTTACACTTACAGGTAATATATAATCAAACATGTCTGCACCAAATTGTTGATGCTGTACTCATGTTCTGAAGTGTCACATGAGATGAAGCTATGATTAAAACGTTGACCCTATTCACTTTGTTCTCTGAGCCCCCTACTGGTCGTATTTATACTGCAGGGAAGTTTGTGTCTGACAATGACTTTCCCTCACTGTGTCCTGCACAGATCTGTCCTCAGATCTCACACTGCTCATGTGCAGTGTGCTCTTGGCATTGTCTCCAGGTGGAGAATGGACCCTTCACAGAATATACACATTGTTTATAACCACTCTCACTACTCATGTATGAGATCCGTTCCAGCCCATTCTCTGGAACTTGGTGGATCCAGCTAACGAAGTAGTCACTGAAGGTGAATCCAGAAGCTGCACAGTTGAATCTCAGGAAGCCCCCCCAGGCTGCACCAAACCTCTCAAGTCTCCATCTGTTGCACCTCACACTGGACACCTGCAAACACAAAGAATCCTGGTCAGGAAACTGTCACACATGCCCACTGTCCCTCTCACTCATGTCCGCTTGCACAATCAGCATCTTTTGTTCTCCACAAATTACTTTTCCAAAGAAAAACCCAGCTGAGCCCCAAGTTCATGATCAGAGGTCCGTGTCTAGTGCTGATCACTATATGGGAACAGCTGGGGTCAGGGCTGGGCTCCTGTGTCAAAGAAGCAGGGTCAGGGCTGGGCTGGTTTTCAAGAGCAGAAAGAGGCAGTATTTCTCTGCTTCCTGCTCTGTGTGGAGGTCTCTGGTGGGCATTTCAGGATGCATGGTGCCCAGAGAAGATGGGAGCCACCTGTGAGAGCATGTGACAGTGGTGTAACTGAGATGTGTGCTCTCTCATTACATCACTGTGCCTTGTGCATTCCAAGCCTAACTCATGTTTGTACAAAACATACCTAATATATTAATGCCTGCTTGTCTTACAAATGATCAACAACAGCTTACTAAGTCATCAGAGTCCAATGGATGTGCTGTAATTGTCCTCTTTAGTCCCTGGCACCTAGTTCCCCAATAATACAACACGCTGTTCCAGAAATCAACTCATGAGCAGAGGAGGACCTAATTTGTGAGTTGTTCAGAATCCCCCTCCTTTAATTCAATATCTGGAACTTTGATGAATTCTGGTCATTAATGAAAGAAAAGAAGGGGAACCTGAGCTTGGCAGGTACCTTTCCAGGGTCTGAAACTTCCTATGTTGCTAGATATTTGCAATTTTTGTATTGAATGAAAAGCTTGTTTATGGCAACCTTCACAGAGACTGTATTAACCTGTATGTTCAGGGAGAGTTTGAGGAGAATTGGGAAGGTGCAGACTTGGACAACCATCAGCACCCAGGAAGCCATGGATACAATTCCCTACCAAGAGGTTTCCTTCAGATCCTGTGTGACCCTTGCTGTCTGTGCTTCCTTCCCTGTCCTTCTGCAGACAGCGCTTGGTCTTCTTCCCCAACATGGGAGTTCATGCCATTTATCAGAAACCACATAAAACCATATGCAATATAAATACTTTTCATGTTTACGTCACAATTGCTATTTGTCTTCAAGTTTCATGTGAATTGGGAACTAACTAGTTCTTATATTGAGTGATTTCAAAGTAGAAAGTGTATTAGTCAGGGTTCTCTAAAGAAACAGAATCTATGAAATGTAATATGTAAAAATAAATTTATTAGAATAACTCAATAAAAATATTGGTCTTCAAGATAGTAGCCCACGGCAGCCTCGTTCTTGACTGGAATGTTCCACAAAGCCAAAAGATCCCAAGAAGTTCTCAGGCCTTTACTTCTCTGGAGGGTTGAAGACACTGGGTTCTGACATCAGTGAAGAACAGCTGGCCTCTGACGTCAAGATGAACAGTGAACAGCAGCAAGGCCTAGAGATCAGGCTTCGAAGGCATCAGGAACAGCAACAATGTGGTGGAAAAGGTGAAGCTCCAAATGAGCCAAGGACAGAGGCGGGAGCAGCAGCAGCAGCAACAAAGAAGGCCACGATCCTCTAAAAGCAAAAGACACGTGCAGAGTGGACTGCACAGCGTGTTGACACTGGATAAGGGAAGAGCCAGTCCCTCCTGCTTGCACCTCCAATTATCTGGTGACAACTGGAAAGTACCAACAACTGTGGGCTGGGTTCTCCACAGAAATCATTCAAGTACCTGCAGACTTGTCCAGGGGCCATTCCAATCATTAACCTTCCACAGCTGCACCCCAAACAGTCTGCAACTGTCAAGTTGACACCAAAACGCAACCATAACAGAAGGAAACGTCACATGTGCTAATAGTTATATAAATCATATTTAACTTTGTGGCTTATTAAAACATAGCACTGATTGTCTGGCTGCTGTCTGAGCTCATCCACATCCTGGGTGTGGACCTCAAGCTTCCTCCCTGTGGATTCCCTTGAGCCCCAGGTTCCACCTCACATGGAGATGCAGTTGGTTTGAGTGAGGAGCGTCCCTGTTCTTTCTGCTTAGGATGTTGAGCTCATGAGTGAAATCAGGACTGGTCCATGGTAAGAGGTCTTATCAGAACATGGTATTTAATGGAAAACTGAGCCTCTGAGAAATACTTCTGACCATGCTGAACCTTCCTTGACAGAACCTGAGGGAATTTTCACCCAGGGTTCCCTTTGTGTCTCCACCCTCAAGGTTCTTTTTTCCTACCATATCTCAAGCTGTCAGTTTTTAATTTTCTCTCAAAATAATGCAGTTATTCATTAATGCACACACAGTTAGGTCAATGATTGCATTTTTCTTCTTTGAGTCTTGAAAAGCAAGTGTTAGCCAGAGTCTGACTGGGTGGTTTTTGTTGTTTATCTGGCAGGAAGTTAGCTTCACTGCATTGATGAAGATCTCATGAAGGAGGTACTGGAAATATTTAGTAGATTGTTTTGTTATCTCTTTCCAATTCCTGCTTGATCCTGATCAACCAAGACTGTGTTAGTGATAAGAAGAAATTATGTGGGGGTTGGCAACGTTGGCTCATCTCAAAAACTCCAGTCTGTCCATCATGAATGTTGGACATATGAGATTTGGTGGACTCAGTAACACCCAAACCCTACCAAAACTGAGCAGTGCCAGCTATCTCAATGTGATTCCCACATGCACAGAGATCTCTGTGCCACAATGAGAGTATTAATCACACGAATCCCAGCTCTACATCTCTGTGCCAGTTCTAGATAATTGCATTTAATGTCTTGGGACATAATTCCCATTAGAACTTCCCTATAGTGGGCTCTGTCAACCTAAAAGCAATGAGAGAATGAAGTGCTGAGAGGAAGAGCAAGGACACCTCAAGGATTGAAATGTAAGGTGCATGTGCTGGAGACCCAAAGAGTTCTGAGCTGCCTGAGACAGGACAGAAGGTCACATGGAGATGCTCGTGTGGTTTGTTTGTGAGGAAATTGTCAAGATCCAGGGCTTAGTGTGTTTGAGACTGCACAGGATTCTGACTTGAGTTCTGTACCTGGACTGTGATCTCTATGGATAACACAGGTTCCAAAGCCTTCAGGAGAGCAGGAGAGACTTTAGGAAGGTGTGTTATTGTGCTTGTGTGGAAGTCAGAAGACAACATTCAGCAGTTGATTCTACCACATGGCTCTGGGGATAAAATTAAAATGGCAGATATTATCCAGACAACTTTCCTTTTTGAGTCATCTCACTGGCCCAACAGCAGCTAATCTCACTGGCAGTGTCTCAGCACCACCCTGAGATTCCAGTTCACTCCTTATTGACACATGCAGAGGATACTTCTTTCTTTACTTTCTGACATTTTTATTCAGATTTCACAGAAGAGACCCCTGATGCTTTGACACCTACACAATGTACGGTGGACAGTAGAGGGTCCTGGGCCTTGTGGACGACATGCTACCCACCTTTACCTGGGGCGAGAGTTACAGCTTTAGTCTTACACATCCTGTAAGTAAAACCCAAGTTTCCAAATTGCAGCAGGACCACGCATTTTCCTCTCTTGGAAAAGGAAGAATAATGAGCTGTGTTCATGAACAATAACAGGAAAGTTAAGGGATTGACAGACGACATGCAGATCAAATCTGAGTCTGAGATACTCAGGTGTGTAAGGAGCCAGGAAAGATGAGGAATCAACTGTGTAACAATCAACAGGCCTCTCTGTCACATGAACCTGGTAGACAGAGGTGATGTCACCTCTGATATCACAGGTATCAAGATGATGAAGAATGGGTCTTCCAAGTTAGACTGGAGGGTGGACTGAGGAAGGAAAGTGAAGGACACTAGACCTAAGACCCCTAGGCATGGTCTGGAGGGCTGCTGGAGGTTCCTCCTCTTAAATTCCCCCAGGTGGCAACTCTGTGATGGAAGAACTTTTGCCCTAAGATACTTGAAATCTCTGATAATGTGTGCTGCCTGTGCCCCATTATCCTAGGTTCACAAACATGTAGCATATTAAAGAGCTTCAAAATATGTAATATATTATAATTGTTATTTTCCTTGAATAATGTAAATTAAAATTATTGTAATTTGCTCCCGACTCTCCTGAAGGTGATGACAATTTGAGGCAACTGCCGCAGCCTTCCTCTCTCTTGATGATCTCTCAGGTGGCTTCCAGGTGAGGATGGAAGCAAGTACCTTCTGTGAGAATGACTTCTCCACAGCTCTTTTATATGGGGCGGGTGTGAAGGGTGCGATGCTATGGCAAAGGATCAGAAGTTATCCTGGTGCTCACTGACCCTGATTTTCACTTATTATAGACATAAACAATATGAATATGAATGTAAATCATGACATCTGGGTTTAAATGTAAATATAATGAAATGTAATTCAAGAACTATTTTGACTAGGATGCCTTTCAACCTTTATCTGGAAAGAATGTATCTTCATTGTATTGATGAAGCTCTCATGTGTAAGGTGCTGGGAAATATTTAGGAGATTATGTTATGATCTCTTAGCAATTCCTTCTAAGTCAGGAAGGTGGTCATAGGAAATCTGCATGATCCTGCTCAATCAGGAGATAATGATAAGAAGAAATTCTGTGGGGGACATCAACACTGGCTCTTCTCAAAAACTCCAGTCTGTCAATCATCATGAGATCATGTTTGGTTTGAGTGGACCTAGATATTCCCAAGCACCTACCTATACTTGTGAACTGCCATTTATCTCAGTGACGGGTTCCACAAATGCACATGGGGAGATTTGCTGCTATAGGAGTCTTTTCTCCACAAAGGACAGTTCTACATCTGTGTGAAAGTTCTAGAAAATAGCATTAAATTCCTTGGGAAATAATTCCCAATAGCATTTCCCTGAAGTTGGCCCTGTCCACCAAAGAGCAAATGAGAGAATGAAGTGTTGAATGGATGAGCGAGTTCAACACAAGGACTGGGATGTAAGGTGTGAATATGCTGGAGACCACAAAGGTCCTGGCAGTGCCTGAGGCAGGAGGAGGATGGAAAGTAACATGGAGATGCTCATATGGTTTGTGTGTCAGGAGAATGTCAGGATGCAGGGCTTGGTGTGCTTTAGAGTGCACAGGATTCTAACCTGAGTTCTCTACCTGGACTGTGATCTCTGTGGCTAACACAGGTTGCAGAGCCCGAAGGAGAACAGGAGAGAATAAGAGAGACATTAGGAAGGTGTGTCATAGAGCAAGTGTGGAGGTCAGAAGACAACATTCAGCAGTACAGTCTTTCCTTTCACCTCATGGGCTCTGCGGATAAAATTAAAGTCACCAGATTTATGCAGACATCTTTACTTTTAAACCATGTCACTGGCCCAACCACAACACTTCTCACTGGCAATTTCTGATCACCACTCTTAGATTCCTGGTAACTCCTTATTGACATGTCCAGGGGATACATCCTTCTTTACTTGCTGGCATTTTATTCAGATTGCACAGAAGAGACTCCTTGTTGCTTTAATGGGAGCACAAAGCACATAGGGTATCAGGACAGTCCTGGGCTTTGGGGAGTAAATCTTGTCCACATTTGCCTGGCTCATGAGCCACAGCCTGACCATCAGGTGTTCTGTTTATAAAGTACAGTCACCCAAGTTCAGTAGGAAAAGCGCATTCTCATTGCTTATAAAGGAAGAATGATGAGCTGTATGAATGTATTATAGCAGGAAAGTGAAGGGTTTGGCAGACAGGCACACATGCAAATGAGCTCTGAGTCTGAGGTGCTCAGGTGTGTGAGCAGTGAGGGAAGACGTGGGATCAGCTTTGCTGCAGTCATTGAACCTGGACCCCATGACATGTGAATCTGGTCCACACAGCCAATGGTCTCCATGATGACTGTCACCTTTGATGGCACAGACATCAGGATCCTGAGGGACAGGACTTTGCATCTTTGGAAGTTCTTCTGGAGATGGAGGTGAGGCAAAGGAAAGATGAGGTATGTTCTGTCCACCATGGTGATCTCATTGTCCAGTGAATCCCTTTTTCTGGTGTGGACAAATTCAATTCCAATAGCAACCAGCTTGTGATGGACACACCACACATAGTACAGGTGAGGACTTCACCAGGCCAGGACCTACTGCAGCTGCCCCTGGAGTCCAGGAAAGTCAGCCAGTCACGTAGCAGACAAATGTCAGTGACATTTAGGGACCTGTGATAGAGTCCAGAGGACAATCTGTTTTCTCTTCTACACTGCATCATAGCCTTCCTCTGTAAACCTCACCCCGTGTGAGTATGGCACTGAGTTCCTATGTGGTGAGTCAGCCCTTTTCCATGGAAAAGTATCCCTGATACTCTTCTAGGAGGCTACTGGATATTCTTTTTCTTAAAATCACACAGGTGGCAAGTCAGTGATGGGGCTATATTTGTCCTAAAATACTTGATGTCTCTTATTTTGTTTATTATCAGTGATCTGTTACACTTATTTTCACAAATACATAGCATATTAAACATCATGCATGATAACACATAATACAAATCTGCCTAATATGATGAATCATACATATAAAATATATCAAACAGAACTAATTAAGGTTTTTCTTAGAATGAAGGAAATTTAAATTATTGCAGTGAATTAAAGTTGCTTCCCACCAAATTATGGTGATGATTTAGTGAAGTTTTCTGTCACAACCTTCATCTCACATGGAAATTACTCATGTGTTTTCCAGGTCAGGGTGTAAACGAGAAACTTCTAGACTTCTCATCAGCTGTGCTCTGTGGTATTGCTGCTCTCTGGAGCAGCAGATGCTCAGAAACTTCTCTAGAAACGTCTTCTTGCAGCTCACAGTATCAATACTAACCAATTTACTTCTTTTTTTATTACAAATTTAATTATACATTTTAAAATTTTTTACCAGTTCCCTCCCTCCCCCCTCCTCCCCCTCCCCTTCCCCCAGTGCCTCCCCCCCCAATTCCCAATCTTACTGCCCCCTCTTCTGCAAATGTCCCTGAGCTCCAGGATGGGGAGAGATTAGGCTGTCCTAGTTCTATGTGATTGATATAGTCTCTGAAGTTCTGGATTGTGGTTTGTTGATTTTCTTTTGCAGGTTTGCTGCTCCTGCAATTCCCTTCACTCCATTCTGCTGGGCACTGTATGTCACCCCTTGCAGACCTTGATGGAGGCCTATTTTCTCTGCTGTAACATGGTCTCCTCTCTCCTTGTTTCTGGTGAATTTACTTCTTTTTTAAAAAATACATTTTTTATTATTTCTGCTCATACAAACTTAATAGGTAGACTAGTTCCCTCCCTCCCTCCTCCTCCCCCCAAATCCCCTGTTCCCCCTCACCTCCCTCCCCATCCCCCAGTGCCTCCCCCCAATTCCCAGAGAGTCCTTTATTGTGTATGCCTAACTCTCCTCTTGGTCCTCCTCTCCGATGATGTACAAGGATCCAGTGGCATTTCCCTGAACCCTTTCTCGTGTTCCCCTTAAGCATAGGAACACTACTGTGGCTGTCATTCCCTTGCCTCCAAGGATCTTGGTGCCTTTAGCAGATGCTAGACTTTGTGAAATCAATAGTGTGTTGCACATTGTGCAGGGTATGCAAAGTCTTATTATGATTGCTTCGGCCCTAACTAGTGTGGAGAATCTTGCAAATCATTGCTCCTCCCATCCCTTTGCTCTTACAGTCTTACTGCCCCCTCTTCCACAAATATCCCTGAGCTTCAGGATGGGGAGAGATTAGGCTGGCCTAGTTCTAAGTGGTTGATATAGAGTCTCTGAAGTTCTGGATTGTGGTTTGTTGATTTTCTTTTGCAGTTTTGCTGCTCCTGCAATGCCCTTCACTCCATCCTGATGGGCACTGTATGTCACCCCCGGTCAGAGTCAAAAAGCTGTTAAACTGGAGTCTTGTTATAATGGCACATTCAAGGGTAGATGTAATAAAAGTCGGAAACCTCAGAGAGGGAGGTGTCAATCACCCATTTGCAAAATGATTACTTTTTATCTGCCAGACTATATGCCCTCCCCTTCTGGTGAGATCATACCCCCCTTAGTTGTAAATGATCAGGAATGAATGTCTGTGAACTTAACCAGGTGTCACATTAGTTACTTGAAGTCCTTGATGGAGGCCTATTTTCTCTGCCGTAATATGGTCCCCTCTCTCCTTGTGTCTGGTGTGGCCCTCCAACCCCATCCCTCTTGTTCATAATCCTTGCAATTACTGTATTACATAGGTTTACCTTTGAGTGTCTCAATGTGGGCTGGGTGAGTTTGATACTAGGGGCCACCTATTAAGGAGTACATACGGCGCTTAATTTTCCGGGTTTGGGATACTTCACTTAATATAATTATTTCTAATGACATCCATTTCCTGGCAAATTCCAGTAATTCATTGTTCTTGATGGCTGAGTAGTACTCCATTGTATAGATGTACCATATTTTCCTTATCCACTCGTCAACTGTTGGATATTTGGGTTGATTCCATGACTTTGCTATTGTAAACAGTGCTGCTATGAACATGGTCATGCTTGTGTTATTGAGGTGAACCTCTGCTACATGGGGGGTTATTCCCAAAAGTGGGATAGCAGGGTCATATGGCTTTTCAATCCTTAATTTCTTTAAGAATCCCCACATGGCTTGCCAGAGTGGATGTATGAGCCTGCATTCCCACCAGCAAGGTAGGAGAGTTCCCCTCTCTCCACATCCTCTCCAGCATTGGTTGTTATTTGTATTGTGGATTTTTGCCATCCTGACAGGGGTAAGATGATATCTCAGGGAAGTTTTGATTTGCATTTCCCTGATGGCTAAGGAAGTGGAGCATTTTTTAAGATATTTGTTAGACATTTTAATTTCATCCCTGGTAAAATTTCTCACAATCCTGAGAAACAAAAACACTGCTGGAGGTATTACCATACCAAACCTTAGTCTATACTACAAATCCATAGTTATAAAAACAGCCTGGTACTGGCTCCAAAATAGACACACAGATCAATGGATAAGGGTTGAAGATCCAGATATAAGCCCACAAAAATACAGCCATTTGATCTTTGACAAAGGGGCCCAAAGAATCAAATGGAAAAAGAATAGCATCTTCAACAAATGGTGCTGGCAAAACTGGATCTCCACATGCAGAAGATTAAAGCTGGACCCATACTTGTCACCATGTACAAGACTTAATTCCAAATGGATCAAGGATCTTGGTATAAGGCCAGAGACTATAAGAACCATAGTTGAAAGGATAGGGAACTCCCTCGAGCTGATTGGGCTAGGCCAACATTTCCTAAACAGACACCCAATGGCACAGTCACTGCTACCAACTCTCAACAGTTGGGATCTTGTGAAATTAAAGAGCTTCTGTTCAGATAAAGAGATTGTAACACGAGCTCAATGGCAACCCACAGAATGGGAGAAAATCTTCACTAACCACATATCTTTGCACACAGGAGATGAACCTGTGGTAACAGGATCAGAAATTATCATGATAATCATTGAACCTGACCTTCACTTCTCATAGACATAAATTACATGAATGTGAATGCAAGTTACTTGCCTAGAGTTTAAAAGAATACAATGAAATGTAATTCAGAAATAATTTTATCACATCTTAGGGATAAAAGAAATTATGTGATCAAAACTTTTGGTTCAACATATTGACACAGGGATCATAGGGTGTATTTACATCGCAGGACAAGAGCATGCATGGAACGTCCCATTGGATATTGCCTGCTGGGTCACTCCTGAACAAAGCATGAGTGGAAAAATGACTCATGATATTCCCTTATTTCCTCCATCACTGACTCACCCTCAAGTTCTGAGCGAGTTTTCAGCTGCCCTTGCTGCCACCTCAGCCCAGGCAGCTTCCTGCCTCTTCATGGTTTCTGACACACTCAGGATGTGGTTCTCCACACTGTGCCTTGGGCAGTAATACATGGCCGAGTCCTCAGATGTCAGGCTGCTCAGCTCCATGAAGGCTGTGCTGGAAGATGTGTCCCTGGTCATGGTGACCCTGCCCTGGAACTTCTGGGCATAGTTTGTTCCACCATGGCTAGGATTTATCTCCCCCATCCACTGGAGCCCCTCTCCAGGCCTCTGCTGCACCCAGTGCATATTGTAGCCAGTGAAGGTGTAGCCAGATGCCTTGCAGGACACCTTCACCGAGGCCCCAGGCCTCCTCAGCTCAGCCCCAGACTGCTGCAGCTGCACCTGGGAGTGCACACCTGTGGGGAGAGGACATGGTGGATGTCATTGTCACCTTAGTCTCTGTCCCCTGCTCATTCCCAGAACTGTGGAATCTCTTACCTGTAGCTGCTGCCACCAAGGAGAAGATGATCCAGCTCCAGCCCATGGTGCACAGCTCTGTGCTCAGGACTGTGGAGGGGAGGTTGGTATGTGGTGCTGAGAGACAAGCACATCCCTGTATTTACCATGGAGACCTGAGTCATTTGCATATTCATGAGCAGAGTACTCTGGGCTCAAAACTTACTCCAGCTGGAGACACTGAGATAGAGAGAACATTTAGCTCAGGCAGCAGCTCGCTCATATCAGGTCAGAATCCTGTCTGTGGAAATGTTTCCCCCATCATACTCCAGAGCACTGTGTGCACAGAGCTCTTCCCACTGACAGGTCCCCACAGCAGGCTGCTGAGTGTGAGCTGCCCAGTGTGAGCTGCACCTGCTCAGATCTGCAGAGTCTGTGAGCAGGTGCACTGGGCCACACTGCCCCATAGACCCCAGCACAGAACAATGTGGCCTGCTCTCCACCCCACAGCACTGACCATCAGGGCACAAGGACACCTCTGATGGCAGCTGAGGGCTCCTCAGACATTTGCTCATCATTTCTCTGAAGATGAGTCTCTGAAGTGAGATGTTACACAGAGAGACAGTTGTCTTTAGCATGTATCTCTGAAGGGAGACTCAGGGCTGTTTCTTGTCCACTGACAGGATTCAGTATTTCCAAACCTCTGGCCACAGTTTTGTTCTTGGTCATTGAACTATAATTCCCAAGAACTCAGGATAGTGTTCTGGAGCTACATAGACATTTATTGCTTATCTATGTCATCTCATCCTTACCTGTGGATATTGGTCCATATAGGATACCGCATTGCTTTAGAATTATAGAAGATTGCAAGCTCTGTGTACTTTTTCCTGTGCTTTGGATATATGGGTCTTAGTTCCCAAATCTAGGACAGGTTTTCTAAAATGAGTCATTTTTTTCCTCTTGCAAAAGCATGAGCAGGTGGAACTTCCCATGCTGATGGATGTGATAATGATGACTGCACATTTCAAACACGACTAGTTATGAAACAATGCAATCTTCTTTCAAGAAAATACATTTAATACTTGCTCTTCATTTTGACTTCATGTGAACAAATAAAATAAGTGGTAAAAGACAAATGTGATTCTATTTAATCAAGATTCCTTGCTTTGTTTGGCACCCTCACAAGTGACCTCCAGCACATGATCGTTCCTGGGCTTTGAAGATGACTGATCCTTAGGGAATCCACTCATTCCTTTCTTCTCTGTTGCTACTTCACCTTTGGGGCTCCAGGGGCGCAATGGGTTAGTGCTCAGTACTTATAAGGGAAGGTTGACTTAGAGTTCCCCCTGCTGGTTGTGATGGGCCCTGCATGCATGTTTCTCTGCAGTCCCCTCACCATGGCTGTGAACAGTCATGAATGCACAAGTCCTTGGTCATCAAGGAGCTTGTACGAAGAGACAAATAGAAATTGGATGCAGATTTTAATTAAATCCATAAGCAGATTGGCATTTAGATCCCTTTTGCCATGGACGCATCTACAGGAAACCTGAGGCAGTTTGTCCATGAGTGTTCTGGTAGCTTTTTTGATATAAAGTCTGAAAGTTCAAGTTCCTTGTATTCCAGAACAACACCTGCATTGGTCCAGATGTTCAGAGACCTGGTTGTATTTGCACATGAAAGGGGCTTTTCAGAATTAGATATCCACCTTTTTTCTTTCAGAAATTTTAAGTTATGAAAGAAAAATATATCACTTGTGCTTGTACCTCTGTGTATTTGTTATATGCATGTAGAATAGTGTTGGATATGGATGTTCTAAAGCCATAGAACATATTCACACAGCAGGATCATGGACCCAATGAGCGCATTTGCTGCTGATGTGTATTTGTAATAGAGTTCTGTTGCAGTGTCAGAAATTTTCAATTAAAATGTTTCTGAGAAGTTTCACTCACATAAGGCATTTCTTAAATTGAAAATTTTAGTGAATTGCATTACTGAAATTCATATTTCTCTACGTGAAATGCTTTTTGATATGAAGATGTATTTGCTTAAGTGGCATGCACTTTACCCTCAAAAAAGGGTATGCACTTTATCATGGAATCAACCTAAATGTCCAACAATTGACGAGTGGATAAGGAAACTGTGGTACATCTATACAATGGAGTACTACTCAGCCATCAAAAATGATGAATTACTGGAATTTGCTGGGAAATGGATGTCATTAGAAAGAATTATATTAAGTGAAGTATCTCAAACCCAGAAAATTAAGCGCCATATGTACTCCCTAATAGGTGGCTCTTAGTACCAAACTCACCCAGCCCACATTGAGACACTCAAAAGTAAACCTATGTAACACAGTAGTTGCAAGGATTATGAACAAGAGAGATGGGATAGGAGGGCCACACCAGAAACAAGGAGAGAGAGGACCATGTTACAGCAGAGAAAATAGGCCTCCATCAAGGTCTGCAAGGGGTGACATACAGTGCCCAGCAGAATGGAGTGAAGGGCATTGCAGGAGCAGCAAAACTGCAAAAGAAAATCGACCAACCACAATCCAGAACTTCAGAGACTATGTCAATCACATAGAACTAGGCCAGCCTAATCTCTCCCCATCCTGGATCTCAGGGACATTTGCAGAAGAGGGGGCGGTAAGATTGTAAGAGCAAAAGGATGGGAGGAGCAACGATTTGAAAGATTCTCAACAATAGTTGGGGCCAAAGCAATCATAATGGGACTTTGCATGCCCTGCGCAATGTCCAGCGCACTGTTGGCCTCATAAAGTCTAGCATCTGTTAAGGGCACTGAGACCCCTGGAGGCAAGGATTGACAGCCATAGTAGTGATCTTATGCTTAAGGGGAACAAGAGAAAGGGCTTATGGAAATGCCACTGGGTCCTTATATGTCATCGGAGAGGAGGACCCAATGGAGAGTTAGGCGTACACAATAAAGGACTCTCTGGGAATTGGGGGGGAGGCACTGGGGGATGGGGAGGGGGAGGGGGGGGTTCGGGGGGAGGAGGGGGGAGGGAGGGAACTGGTAAAAAAATTTTAAAATGTATAATTAAATTTTTAATCAAAAAAAGAAGTAAAAAAAAAAAGGGTATACACTTTAACCATGGCACATAGTGTACACTTTATAAGAGTCACATTGTAAGCATTTATACTATACGGTGTTTCTTCCTACAACTGTTTAAAAAGTAGACAGAATCCCAATATCACTTTTCTCTAAAGAAAGTTGAGATGTAGAATCTCCATGCAAGAAAAACACTGAATAAGATGAATTTCCACTACGATGGGAAAAACATAGGAGGTTTGAGGCCCTCATGTAGCAAAGAGGAGTTCTTGTAATTAGACCTCAGCTGTGCTCTCTAACCTGCGCTTATTGCTTGCTTCCAATTCTTGTACCTTGAAGTCATTGCATTGCTTTTCTTTTAATTGGATGAAGCTATAATTTTTGGCAATGATGCTGCACACTGAATATTTTTCAGAGAAGTTGTTTCAGTGTCAGTAGAGGACATCCTTACATAAGGATTTAAGACTCTGAGGCCCCAGAGTCTTAAATACTGACAAGTCCAGCAAGGGGTGGGAAGAGGCACCAAGATACTGAGGTTGAAGTCCAGACGTTCTCTCTGGGAAAATCCAACCCTGACCCATCCCTGGGCCCTGAGAAGTCAGAGCTCTTCTCACTGAGACTCTAGTTCCCACAGTAAGGGTGCTCAGTGTGAGGCAGCCTTGAGTGTCCCTGGGCCACCTAGACCTCCTCAGGGTCCACAGTGTCAGCCAGACTGACCAGGTGCATTGAGCAATTCTGTCCCATCAGGCCCACAGGGAACATTGAAGAGTGTCCATCCTGCTGAGTGATCTGTAGGACAGTGCACACTGCCAATGTCAGCAACACTTCTGAGCAATTTTCCTTCCCCAGCTTGTTCCTCTAGGTCCCAATGCCCAGTTGTTCCATAGCACGAAGCTGGTTCAAAAAAAACACTTATAACAAGTGAGTCCTATGAGGCTCTTATCCAAGGGAGATAGGAATCCAACCAGGCTCTGGATGAACCATGGAATCCCAAAGTCTTCTTGCTTTCTGACATTTGATTTCATTCTCAAAGCATGAAATATAATATTCTGTACCATAGATGTACACTTCTCCTCTATCCGGTTCCTCAGCTGTGGCGGCTGATGCACTCAGTGCACACCTCCCAAACCTAGACCCATCACCACCCTGCTCTTGCCCAGCCCAGGAAGCATGAGCAAGACCTGGGCATCAGTGTCTCAATCTAGTGTCGGCATTGTTCTGCCTGAACAGATGAATGTCCAACTTCCTATTCAGAAGATGTTCTTAAGAATCTCTGTGATGTGACTCTTGGAATATCGTAAGTCTGTTTTGTAAATCAAGTGTGAATTTTATCAACCATCAGGAGCCCTGTGAGCTCCTTCAAGTAGACTAACCATCTGAATGAGGATGCAGTTGGTGACCATCTCACTCAGATCCAAGTGAGCAAAGCAGCCCCACTGCAGCCTCTGCTCTTGAAAATGTGCTTGTTGGAACTCTGTGAAGAGCAGGGGAATCTTCAGGCAGCTTCCTTATTAGGGTCTCTTCGTTTGTTCCCATGTCTCCTCCCCAGGGGGAAATGGATGTACTCAAGCTGCATGCAGAAGCTTCAGAACAACCAGAAGCTGGCAATACTGTTCTAGAGCAACTACTTGCTTTCAGGAACCTCAGGACTAGGTAGGGAATTGGAGACAGGCAGGAGGAGCACCTCTTAAGCATCTGTCAGAGGAGTTGATGTAGTTTACCACTACTACTCTCCAGTGCAGAGGAGTCTTATAGGATTCTTTGATGGAAGATCCAACCCAAGGACATGTGTACGCAAAGTCAAGGAGGGTTTGCTATATGCAACAACTTTTCTTCTGCCACAGACACACTGTGACCAGGGCTGTGTTTACAGGGATGGACTATCATTGTGGTGTTTCTGTCTTTACACTTGAGGTGCTCCAGTGGTCTGGCCAAGACTGCCCCATGATTTTTCCTGAGAGTGGCAGCTGAGGTCATGCATGCTGGACCATGGCTGTGATGTGAGTTTGGATGCCCCTGTTCTCCAGCCCCTACGAAGCCTGCAGCTGTGCAGGGAAGCACATCAGAGGTTCATTTCCAGCTAACCATTCTAGTGTTCCTCAGGTCAACATGGAACCCCAGTGTGCAGAGAGCCTCCCATTAGGTCACATCTCAGACAGCCCACATTCTCAGATATGTTCAAGGAAAAGCCAGTGATGAACAAGTATTGGGGACCAAGCTACTCCCACCTGCAGTGAGGCCCTCCATCAGATCCTCATGGATGCATCTTCACCTCTGGATTCCCCCATCTCTGAGGGGGTTCCATCCTAAGATCAATACGTATTCTTAATTATCCACTGCCCAAACTATTCAGAACTCAGGATTAAAAAGAGGTGGATGTGCTTTCTTAGCAGTTCAGCCCAGTTCAGTGGAGATTGTCAGCCACGTTAGAAAGGCCTGGCACTCTTGGAATAACACAGGCTAAACATTGAATACAGAGGAATCTAATACTAAAACAAGTCCTGAATTTTCAATATAGAGCTTGTATTTACCTCACTTACTATAACAGCTAGCTCTACTTCTCTAAAGAAGATGTGCAGGGGAAGTAATAAATATTGAAAGTCTTTGGAGAAATTAAAACAGCTGTCACAAACAGAAGATGATGTCATCGCTCACCATGAACTTAATGGCAGAGAAGGAGGAGAAGAGACTTTTATCAGGGAGGTTTACAGTTCTGATCCTGAATTACCATCTGTTTTGGGACAATCCCTCATTGCGACAATTTTCTAAGAAGGAATTCCTTAAGAGTTTTTCTGCTTGACTGACATGATGGTCCACTAATTTATTCCTCGGGAGATTTCAGAATCTTGTCATGGTGAGGACCACAGATCAGTATCTATGTCCATAGGCCACAAGGTAAGATTCAGATGTACACTTGTACTTTCTCATTAAAATCAACAGCAAAGAAACTAATTTGATGACTTCAGAGGAAAGCAGAGAATGCTGAACCCAGGGACCAATGAGTTTTAGTGCCACGTGGGGATCAAACCACCACTACTGTTGACCCCGTGCACCTGCAGCTGAAGTGAGGAAGGGTTCACTTTGTTCTCAGCGCCCCCTGCTGGTCCTGCCCATCCCGCAGGGAGGTTCATGTCCAGATTCACAGTGACTTTGCCTCTCTGTGTGGTAATAGGTGCTGGTGTCCTCAGATCTCACAGTACTCATGTGCAGGTTCAGTGTGTTCTTGGTGTTGTCTCTGGAGATGTGAATTGAACCTTCACTGAGTCCCCATATGTTATGTAACTACTACCACTACTAATGTATGAGACCCACTCCAGCACCTTCCCTGGAGCCTGGCAGAACCACCACCTTCTCTTGTCACTGAAGGTGAACCTAGAGGCCACATAGGAGCATCTTAGAGACCCCCCAAGGCAGTATGAAGCCTTCACCAGACTCCAGCTGCTGCACCTCACACTGGACATCCACAAACACAGAGAATCCTGGTCAGGAAAGCATCACATATCCCCACTCTCCCTCCCATTTTTCTCCATGAATTATCTCTCCACAGAGCAACAGTGAAATCCCAGCTGAGTCCAAGTCCATGGTGAGTGGTCTGTGTTCAGTGCTGATCACTGAGTGGGAAAAGCTGGGGTCAGGGCTGGGCTGGTTTTCAAGGGTAGATGGAGACCCTATTTGCATGTTCTCATGGTATATAGTGAGGTCTGATGTGAAGGTCTTATGAGTGTCATACCTAAAACAGATGAGAATGTTCTAAAGGAATCTTGTGGAAATATTTCATTTTGAACATGAGAAGTAAACTCAGCTATAATTAGAAACTTCTGAGTCCACAGAGTTGCTCCCAGAAATACTCCGTTTCTCATCTTTAGAACCAGTATTCCATCTTTCTGGTTCTAGGGTAAAGGGGGATATTTCTACCAAAGTTTAGGGAGCCAACAGCTTGTAAGGAGAGAATGCTGTGTTGTTATCACTCTTGCATTTACCTAAATACTATGCACAGAGCAGCTCAGTCCAGGCACATTTGTGAGCCTGGCCCTTTCCCTACTTTCATCTTTGTATTTCTCACTATAAATCCATTTGCTCATTTGGAATAGTCTCATTGAAGGGCAAATGGGGTACAATAATTTTTCCCATTTCCCCTTTAATTACACATTGAGATACTTGTATCAAGTGTGAAATGATTAACACCATGAAACAGATAAATGCTGTAACCATGGATTCCTGAGAATGAAAACCTTTCAGCTATCATTGCCTGTGATGGGGAGAGAGGAGAAAAATGCTTCTTCTGGTTGCTCAGCAGGTACACAGAAATAAACTACACTTCATCCCACTGTCAGAAACCTATGTGTCCTAGCAACTGGAGAGCAGGTCTTCAGTCTCCTTTCTTCAGAGCCTCACAGCCTGCTTGATGTCACACGCACATCTGCAATGCATTTTGACATTGAAATAAATTGTTTTCAGTAAGAAAGTGTTTGCAAAACCATGTAATAAAGATGCACAACAGAGTCTTTGTAGAAATTTCAGTTGTTCAGTGCTCACTCCTCACTATCCCATGAAAGAGAATGGACAATTTCAGCCTTTATTCTGTTTCTAGATCCCCTACTTTGCTTCATGATCTTCATCAGAATCTGTTTTCAGGGATGTACACTTTCTGGCAGCAATTCTGGTGTGGCAGAAGCTACCTATGAGCAGGTAAAATCCAAACCTCTCTGTTCAGTGCATGTACTTGAGCCGAACTGATCAAGGGCTACTACAAAATCCTCAATGTCTTTGTTGTGATGGCAAATACATTTTTCCTAGATATGGATCAGATGTTGGTATATGAATGCTGATATATCTACATTCATCTATTCTCTCTTCATCTGTTTTCTATGTCACCTATAATCTACTTCTCTACTTCTATCATTCATATATGCATTGCTTTTCTGCATCACTATCACATGTCATCTGTCATCAATCTTTCACCTGTATCTTGCCATGCATTAGATCCTGTGACTTACTTACCAGCACCTTCCTGCTCCTCCCCCAACAGACCCCCACAGTCCCTATTCAACTTCCACTTCTTTGAATTTGACTTACAGACTCCAAATGTTAGAAAAGTTCATATTCCTTACTCTTTATAATTCTTTCAGGAAAACTAGTTTTTTTTAAAAAAAATAAGCATGTTTTAGTCTTCCTTTGATTTTCACTCTAAACTGGCTATAGTCTTCATAATACTTACCTGGCTCTGGAGTGCTTTCCTCCTTGGAGTGTCCTCTGCCTGAGAGCCTCAACTTTCCAAAGTCTCAGATGAGGACATGAGACTTCCTAAACCTTCCCAGAGCACACTGTGGATGACCAGGTAGCATCCTTTACCCACCTGAGGCCTGAGGAGACCAGAGACCTCTGCGCCTTCATTTCTGCTCCATTCTTACCTGTTGAGCCTCAGGGTCATTCACTGAGTGTGCTCAGGGCACTAGGGACTTCCTGCAGGCTGCTTCTCCACTGTTACAAATTCCTCCTGCAAATAAATTTCCAAAGTCCCTGAGCCATGCTCTAAGATGTGCTCACCATATGGACCTCTTTCAATGGATGATTTTTAAGAGTCCATCAACTGTTTTCCTTAACTGTAAAAAAATGACTGATATAACTCTACCTTAAAAAGAAAAAATTGGTTTCAATTATTGTGCAGACTTTTAATATGAAATTATTTAACTGAGTTTACACAAATATTCAGCCTTACCTCTCTATCAGTTATACACACGATAATTATGGCTCTGTAACCATGAGCTCACCTGTCAGTTTCTAATGAAGAGCCCAATTCCTTTGACACTTTAAAATTGTGCTGTTTCAGGCATGCACATTAAAGGATTCTCCGGGGATTGGGGGAGGGGAGGCACTGGGGGGTGGGGAGGGAGGGGTGAGGGGAGGGCGAGCAGAGGGGTGGGGGAGGAGGAGGGAGGGAGGGAACTGATTTACCTTTTAAGTTTGTATGAGCAGAGATAATAAAAAATATTTAAAAAAAAACTTTTGCTCTTTCAGTATTTCACTTAAACCTGCACTGTACCTATGAGTAGCCTAGTTACTTACCTTTCTGACCTTACTTGGGATATAGTTGGCATTTCAATTTTTTTCTACTTTTATGGAGATATTGAGTATTCATCCCAGCTTCCCTCCCTCTCATCTCTCTCCCATACTCTACATTCCCTTCATCATTCCCTCCCACTCTCTCCCACCCTCTGCCCGTATGCTTCCATGGATCCCAGGGTTCATTGTGGCTTTTCCATTCCTATGGGGGCTCAAGTGGTATATCAAATTACCTCTCTTTGGGCTTCCCCACTGATATGAACATTTCCCTTGTTATACCCATAGAATGGGAATTTACAGGGGAAACCTTTGGCTTTTCAATTTTTAACCTACAGCTAAATACCTGGTTTGCATTTGCATTTTATACTAACATCAACCTCAAGAGAAAATAGGTAATCCTCAAAGCTGTCAACTGCAAATGTGCAATGATGCTGAAGACCTAGCAAGGGATAGCTGAGAACTGAGGCTCCTGGCCAAGTACACATGATTCATATGTGTTTCTGCAGCTACTTCTTTCTTTGCTGTGTTTGTAAAAGACTGTTCTTCCTTGATTTTGTTCCAGTGAAAATCTGCAAAGGTTCCCATCTGTCCTGTGTGCCTCCACAGACACAAAACCACATCCTTCGTGGTGGGCGGATGCAGTGTCTAGCGGCTGCCCTGGGTGCTGACATGCCCAGCACACCGTGTTCTCCTTTCCTCCATCAGGTGTAACCTGCAGGCCCTGGAGCTGTGGTCTGTCCTGGCAGCACTGGAAGATGCAGATGGACTTCTAAAATGTGATTTCATTGCCCTCATGTGCAGATCACTTAGAAGAGCCCAATTTGTACCCAAAAGTAGAGATTGTCATGGTTTGAAATATGACAGGTGGAGCCTTGCTGGACGAAGCCACTCACAAGGAGTGGGCCTCGAGGTGAATTAGTCTCACCCCAACTCTAGAGAAGTCTGCCTTTGTAGCAACCAGACTTAGAGCTCTCAGCCTCCAAGATGACTGCAGTAACATAGCCTCCTCCATCTTTGGCCAGTCAGCCATGCAGGCTCTGCCAGGAGAAACTGTATCTCCCCTCTGGAAGCATAAGCTGAATAAATCTTTCTCCCTTAAGGTGTTGACTTTCAATGCTGTTTCACAGAAATGTTCAAGAGTAACCAGTACAGAAATACAACACAGCTCTTCCTTCCTTTATGGAGCTGATCTGTCAGCACCCACTGCAGCTGCTCCAGAGGTGACCAGACATCAGTGCCCTTCATGTCTCATCTCGGGGTCCATGATTGCAAATCACAGACTAGCTGCAGAAGCTTTCTGTCTCTACATGGACTCAGCAGAGGCACTTGTCAGGTTTTTGACTTTGTCAGGATGTGGTTTTCACACTGTGTCTCTTGCACAGTAATACACAGCCATGTCCTCAAGCTTCAGGCTGCTGATCTGCAGATATACAGTGCTGACTGAGGTGTCCAGGGAGAAAGTGCAGTGTCCAGTGAAGCCCTCAGCGTATGTAGGGTTCCCAGTGAAGGTGTTGATCTTGCCCATCCACTGCAGGCCCTTTCCTGCCTCCTGCCTCACCCAGTGGATTGCATTGTTGGTGAATTTGTACCCTGAAGCCTTGCAGGAGATCGTCACCGAGTGTCCAGGCTGCTTCAGCTCAGGCCCTGACTGGGTCAACTGGTCCTGTGAGTGGGCCCCTGTGGAAAGAACAGGAACGTGAAGGGCCTGGAGCAGTTCAGTGTCCTCCACAGCTGTAACCTCTGGAAACTCACCTGGGACAATGGCCAGGAGGAAAATAAGCCCCCAAGCCCACTCCATGCTGCGCTGCTTTGGGCTTCGAATTCTGTGACACTGGCGGGCAGCACCCTGCTCACTGCTGGGGAGTCTGCAATTTGTGTTCTAAAGACTCCTGCAGATTTGCATGTGGCCCCTGACAGTCTTCTGAGATGTGGGTGACCTGAGGCCCCAGAAGCCCTGCACTGGGGGGCAGAGCCAGCATCTTCCTGTGTCAGGTGACTGAGTCCTCACCGTGGGGTGTGGCCTGCAAGGCCTGAGGGTGGGCTTGTCTGCACACTGACCCTGTCACTCACGCCTCCTCCTTCCTGAGGTATCACAGTCCTGCCTGGGCAGTGCCTTCTCTGAGGTTCATGCCAACCACTCACCACGTGTCTGTCCTGAGACTTACAAAGCCCAGTGACTCACACTGGTGCCTCTGGCAGCCCCTCAGCATTGGAGCCTCGAGCTCAGTCCTTCACCACGCATTGGTGGTCTGCATGTTATTCATGACCTCTCAGCACATCTGCAGCCCAGAGCAGCTCTTGTTCATCTCAGAGAAGTGGGTGGAGTTATGGTATGTTTCAGCATTTATGACTGAAAAATGTGTTTTCTTCTTTCATTTTAAGATGGCATAATAAGAATATTTAAGTATGTGTTGCAATAATGTATATATTATGAGTCAATCGAAATAAGTTCACCGTGAAGTCTTGCATTTTTCATGACTGGCAGCAACCCTGTTTTAATGCAAAGAAATCACAACATGGATGGTCCATTCAGTACAGATTCTGAGAATGAAATATTTTTAAATCTCACCAATAATCCTACATTTGCTTCATCATATTAAAACAATATTCTGTTGTAGTCATAATGTTATGCAGTGCACAGAGGAATGAGAGGAGGAATTGCACGTATTATCTCCACTTGACATGCTGCAGCACTGCCTCAAGTGGACACAGTGAGAGCTCTCATGTGTCTGCTGCTTATGACACAGAGTCTCAGGAGTCCTTGGAAACTGGTGGGTGGAAGGGGACGGGACACCATCATATAGGAAGTTGTCACACATGATTGCAGTGAGGCAGCCTTGCTTGGAGATGGAATTGGTCAGTGGTGCTGGACATTACGGGCTGAAAGGCAGCACCTGCCACAGTGAGAAGAGCAAGGAGAGTGGAGCTGAGACAGAGAAGAAATGAAGGAGAACTAGACGGACTGTGCAGACAGTTCAGGCCTGTGTGTGCTGCTTCGCCTCACTGACAATGGAGCAATTTGTCTTAGTTGCTCAGCAAGTGCCATCTGCCACACACAGCTCAGCTGAGGCTCTGGTCACAGTACAGGGACAGGAAGCAGGAAGCTGGCGCTTGTGTCTCCTGGGCCTTCCTCTGGGTTTCTGTTCATCCGTGGAGTTCACAACGTCCCTGTCCAGGCAGGACAGAGTTATTTCCACCCTGATGCTTTGATCCTGGCATTGGTTACCTGAAGGCAACCTGGTCAGGGCCAGTGTGTCCTGCCTCAGTCGCCCTGTGATACAGACTTTCAGAGGAGAGTACAGATGGAGTCACATACTGCACCCACAGTAGTTTAAAAACTTTGCCTCACTAGTGAGGAAACCACAGTCATTGGTCACCCACATGCCAGCTCCTCACCCCATTCTGTGGACTTCACAGACCAGATGTCTCCTGCATGTGGAAGCATGAAATGTGAGACTCTGGCCTGTGGCTCCTTTCACTCTCCTTCTCATCGATCATCAGGCCTGCAGCATGACGAGCTCATTGTGAAGACCAGAATCTGAGAGCACAAAGTGTCACTGTGCAGACGCCACGTGCATGAGCTCACCACTGACTGACTGTGGCTCCCGCTGCTGTGCCTAATGCTGCGGCATTTGACTGTGTCAGGCCAGTGGTGGAATTGCTGCCTTCAGTCTTTCAGGGTGTGTCATGAGGAGGAACATGGTGTCTCTGGGTTGGGGTGCTTAACCTCTTTCCACAGACTCACCTGAGCCTCTTTTTCCTTTTGTAAGCACCCCATGGCAACCCAGTGCCCCAAGCGTGCCAGCAAGCACTCCACCACCTATCCTATCACTCCTGTTCACAGTCCTCTCCATGGTGCCCTTCCTCCGACTGTGTGGATCCCAAACCTTTTCAGTATTGAGCAACCTCTGGTATTTGGATGTGAGTTCCTCGTGAGGTAGTCAGGTGTCTGGCAAATCACTACTTTTCATGGACATCCTTTCACTATATCAAATATTAAAACTTCTTTATTTATTATGACTTAAGCAAAAGGCATTTTAATATTGAAGGGACTCTTTAATATCTCTGACAAATATGTGCATTTTGGAGACATAAATCAGTTAAACTGTCCATATTCCTCTTGTGTGATTATTTTTCTGGGGAGACACCACACAACCATCTTCACTTTGCAGGTAAGAATTCCATGACAGACCATTACAAGAATCAACCAGTTTATTTGGCTTACTTACAGAAGCAAGGACAAGTGTTAGACAGGAGCATGGTTGATTGACAGGCAGCTCACCATAGCATGACCAACTGCTAGGAAGGGACAGCTACATGGAACTCCTTCTCCCCCTCACCCCCGTACTTCTCTGGGACGAAGTTCTACCTGAAATACTCGGCTGCTCAGGAGTCTCTTTGAGACTTCATCACTTCTCAGGGGTCCCCTCCAGACTAACCCTCACTACCAAGCAGCACTGTCTAAAGGTTTGGCTGACAGACGAGCTTCCTCCACCACAGACACTCTTTCTGTTTAACCTGAAGGGGGTCCACCCCTTTCCCAAGTTGTCAGTTTCTGGAACCTCCTCAGCCTAATGGGGTGTTTACTGGCTGAGACTGGGGTGTCACATCCTGTACCAACCAGGCTTGTAAGACAAGATCCCAGCTTGGGGAAAATAACTTCATGGAAGCATTTTCTGGGACCAGGACATGGTTTATTTTGAAATAAATAATAAAAATATAAAACATATGGAAATTGTCATGCTTGTAGCCTGCTCTTTGGAATGGGGCCTGAGCACTTGCTAGGAACCACTCCCCTGAGTCTTGCCTCCTGTCTCTGACAGAGGAACTCCTCTCTTTTGTGGATTGTGTATGCCTCCTATCTCTGACAAAGGAATTTTTCCCCATTTTGTGGATTGGGCATGCCTTCTATCTATTCCTAGGTCTCTTTTTTGTTTTTTCTCAAGGACTAGCTAGGCTATCACCTCCCCTATGGTTCATGCTCCCAGACCTAGAGACATCTAGTAAATTTGCTTTAACCCTTTACCTTTACTAAATAAGAACCAAGCCTATTTTAGCCTTAAATTAAATTCTAACTAGAGATTTCATGTTTAGTCATACACTGTAAATAGACTTATTAGCCAGAATATATATGCTGATTTTAAAGAAATTAGAAAACAACTTCAAGAGTCCTAAAACATAGGTGGGTAAAATTCCCTCAAAATATGACTTTCACTGAGTTAATTCAGAAATTCTATAAATATCAGACTATGCCATCTGTTCACTAGGTCAGGACACAACTATTTTTTTTGTCTGTTTATAGTCATTTTTTAATACTTGGAAAATATCATATAATCAGTTGTTGAGAGAAAGAAAGTGCCAGAAGGAGTGTGCACATGCGCACATGGGGGACAGAGGACAACTTCCAGAAGTCAAGTTCTCTCCTTCCACCCAGCGTGCTCCTGGGATCTTCCCTCACTAGGTTTGCACTCAGGTGCCCCTCACCACTGAGCCATCTCGCTGGCCCTTGGTGTCAGCAATGAAAGCGTTAGCAAGGCTGTGCAAGCAGCTCACAGGGATGCTGGGTGACTCCAGGGCGCAGGAGGAAACTGTCTCACTCCCCTTGTGATCAACAAGTCAGTACATGCTTCCGCCTCTGTCTGAGAGCCTGTCTTCTCACAGCTGAGCCACCAGAGGCAGGTACCAGAACTGGTTGAAAGAACCAAATGGGTGTGGACACCGGAGATCTGTGGAGCCCTCCTGTGGTCTTCCTGAATGCCTTCAGGATTGGGTAGATGTCAAATGCTTGGCGCAGTTCCTCTCTAACCTTGGCACCTGTCAAAACAATTTTTCCAGAACCAAAAATGAGGAGGACAATTCTGGGTTTGATCATGCTACACTAAGCCAGGAAACAATTCAGGCTTGTAGGTAGTGAACTGTGGCTGCGTCAGCACCAGGCCTTCCAGCTGGATGCAGAACATGAGGAATGTCGTGAATCTTGAAATCTAAGAACTTGGCGGGAAAGCCCACCTTCTGCACCACTCAGGCGTGTTTCCTTCCCGCCACTCTGCACAGCTCTTCGCTCTTGGCTCCTGTGCACACCATCTTTCCAGAAGAGCAAAGCAATGAGGTGGTCCATGACTCGCAAATTCTCATGACAACCGCCGTAAAGCGCTTGGGGTTATACTCTGCATTTCGGGCACTGAGCACGATGGTCTGTAGGTCAAGTTTACAACCGAGATTCACAGAGCATACAATATTCTGCAGCTGCGGGACGGTTTGAAGACTCTCAGAGATTGGTACATGAGGAGAAATGGGGGTCATTGGAGAGGGGCACAGACGGATGGGTGCAATGTTCAGTGATTGGGAGCTAGAGAGCTGCGGGCTTTAACCAGGAGACTCCGGGGTTGTGTGCTGGGAAGTTGGCTGCTGTGCTGTGGTGGTTCCTACAGGCTGCTGCTTCTGCTCTGCGTGCTTTTCCAAAACACACCGAATCCCGGTGTTCTGAACAAGTTGTGGCTGCGGTCCTGTGCCACGAGGCATTACTGGAGTAAAGACAGGGATTCCGAGGGTCATGGCATCCTGGGGGGAGGCCCCACGATGAGCATGAGAGAGCAAGTCCACCTTCGGATCCATGGGGTCCACTTTCTTCAACACGCTATATCTTTCTTTTTTTTTTTTTATTGTGGATGTACAGTTTATTTTCCAAAATTTTTTTGCACTCATACAACTATTCCTTATAGAGTACATAAGTTAATAGAAAATAGTAATAAAATAATTCCTAGAATTAGTACATGACTATTTCTTATAGAGCACATGTGTTAATAAAAATAAAATAAATCCTAATTAGTTCCTATCATTAGGACCTAATATAGGCCAGTTTATATGACAATAGCCAAAATATGGTATCCTCCAAAAGAAAAAAAATAATGTATAACATGTGCCTCCTTTGACAGATTCATGTTACCATTTACAAAAATGCAAATAGATATAACATACCCGTAGTGAATTAGGAACGGGTTCCCTTAAAGAAAATACAAACCACAAATTAAAAAGAAGCTCAATCTCAATGTATTTTAACTAAATCACCAATGAAGTCTTTGTTAAATGCAATTACAACAATATAGACTTGGACTCTGTGACTACTGGGACATTGTAAAACAGATAGATTTGGAGAGAGATTTGGAAAAACAACCTGTTGATATGTGATAAGGATCTGTTTGTATCTTACCCTCAAACAATGGGTTAGGTTCTTAAAAATGTTTATCCTGAAGGTGATTCCTGCTGATTAAAAGGATAGGTGTCAGTTTACAGGTGTAGCATTCTTTGCCCTAAAATTTTCTAGCATAAAAGCTGTTACAAAATTTCAATAAAATGGGTTCTGAGACATTCAGCCTAGAGCGAGTGTGTTTGTTCTCCATCCACTGACTCTTTGCAGTATTTAGTTGGGGGTGAGGGGAGCCCTGAATTGGAGGTTGTGGCTTAGACCACAACACTGGGGCAAAGTTCAAGATGGCCCAGAGGAAAGCGCCACACAACATTCCTCTCTTTCCTCTGGCTTTACAGTCCTTCTGAAACGTCTTCCACAGTGCTCCTGAGACTCTCTCCTGACAGACCCTCAGCCCCACACTCTCTCCTGACAGACCCTCAGCCCCACACTCTCTCCTGACAGACCCTCAGCCCCACACTCTCTCCTGACAGACCCTCAGCCCCACACTCTCTCCTGATAGACCCTCAGGACCACACTCTCTCCTGACAGACCCTCAGCCCCACACTCTCTCCTGACGGACCCTCAGCCCCACACTCTCTCCTGACGGACCCTCAGCCCCACACTCTCTCCTGACAGACCCTCAGCCCCACACTCTCTCCTGAAAGACCCTCAGCCCCACACTCTCTCCTGACAGACCCTCAGCCCCACACTCTCACCTGACAGACCCTCAGCCCCACACTCTCACCTGCCTGGCAATCAGGGTCATGCTCTTGCTCACCTGGTCAGGCATCCTCCACGCAGCAAGTGAAGTCTCTAGCAATGGGATCTTAGCATCTAATCGACGTGCATCCACCAGCAGTGGCGATTATCTTGACCATCTGAGGTTCTCTGGGTCCTCACTGCCCAACAATTCACAGGAGACAATCCAGCCCTTGCACTGTGATTCACACTCACCCACCATGTGACTCCACGAGTACCTTTTACACTTGCACAAGTACACAGCTTAGTCTACTCTCTAACCATCACTATAATTCCGTTCCATGTCCAGACAGTGAAGGCAAAACCAGAAGCCTTGCAGGACACCTTCCCTGAGGCCCGGGCCTCATCAGCTCAGCCCAAGACTGCTGCAGCCGCACCTAGGACACACACCTGTGCAGAAAGGACATGGTGGATGTTATTGTCACCTCAGTCTCTGTCCCCTGCTTGGGCCTGGCACTGTGAAGCCCCCTAGCTGCTGCCAACAAGGGGAAGATGATCCAGGTGCAGCCCATTACAAGGATGTGAGGATGTGAGGAATGCAGAACAGTTATGAGTTGCTGTGAGGCGTGGACATCATCCAGCTTGAGATACTAAGACAGAAAGGGCCCCAGGCCCAGACAACAACAGAAGCACAGAACCTTCCAGCTGTGACCCACCCCACACAACTGACCTCAGGACACACGGACACCTCTATGATGAAGAACAGTTCAAACCCTTCTAATTCTGACACTTCTGCACCTTCTTTGAGAAAAACGGATGCAATATTTGCTCTTCATATGAAGTTCATGTGAAAACTTAAGAACTAGGGAAGATGTATGAGGTTTTATCTAATCAAGATTCTCTCCTGCGTTTGGCACCTTCATGTGCCACCTCCAGCACATGATCATGCCTGTGCTCTGAGGTTAGAGGTGGAGCCCACCCACCCTGAGGGACTCCCCTCACCGCACAGCTTCTCTCTCCACCCCTCTACTCTACCCTGTCCTTGGGAAAGGCAGATCTTGACTGCCCCTGCTGGTCTTTGTGACTTGCATGGCTGTGTCTCTCCTTGCAGCCTCCTCACTGTGGTTTCTGAACAGTAATGCATTCCCATGTCCTCAACTGTCACAGAGCATGAATGGAGAACTGCTTCTTGCTGGTGCATATGAACACAATGAATAGACGTTTCAGAGACCACTTATAGGTTATTCCTCCATCCGCAACTTCAGATGTTACGCTGGGGGGTGTTGGGTCTAACTCCAGTAGTGGCCACCAATGAGACTCTGGAGTAACCAGAGAGGGCACAGGTGAGTGCCAGGTCTGCAAGGGTTCCAGCAGGCCATGTCTGCAGTCCTGCCACTGTGATTCAGACATGAAACCTGAGGACAGAGAACCAGAGTGTCATGAACCCACCTCTTGTCTCTGTGTTTATACCTGCATCAATCACATCTGGGAGCCTCAGAGAGAAGAGAAGCCACAGACAATTTGGGTTTATTCGTGCAACCCACTCAAGCCCTTCCTTGGAGCCTGTCAGACCCAGTGCATCCTGTAGTCGCTGAAGGTGAATCCAGGGGCCACACAGGAGAGTCTCAGGGACCCACCAGGCTGCACCAAGCCTCCCCCAGACTCCACCAGCTGCACCTTGCACTGGACACCTGCAAACACAGAGAATCCTGGTCAGGAAACTGTCACACATTCCCACTGTCCCTCTAACTCATGTCCACTCACACACTCAGCATCTCCTGTTCTCCACAAATTATCTTCCCAAAGAGTCACAAGGAAAACCCAGCTGAGCCCCACGTACATGGTGAGTGTCTGTGTTCAGTGCTGATTACTGAGTGGGAACAGCTGGGGTCAGGGCTGTGCTCCTGTGCAGAGCTGCTGGGTCAGTGCTGGGCTGGTTATCAAGGGAAGAAGGAGGGAGATTTGAGAGGAAGCTTTAGAGCATGTACACCCAGAGAAAATGCACATGTCCTCAGGAACTCTGGTGGAAAAATGGCATTTTTCTCATTAGACAGTAAAGTAAGTTTCCTCAGTGAACGATATTCAAGGAGATCTTCCTTGAATGGTTAGCTTAGCCCTGTGTAAGAGCCTGTGATTTTTTCATTGCTTGGAACCTGTGTTCCTTGAATTCTTACACAAAACATCACTAGACTTTCTGGCTGAGGCTTATAGAACCAACTTTTTGTAAGGAGAATATTGTGTGGTTTCCATCATTCCTGCACTGACATAAAGAACGGATAACTGGTGTGAGTCAGTACTGTCTGAGAAAGGGTAAGAGACTCTGCCCTGGAAGGCCTAACAAGTCTGGCACAGTTATGTGCCGCATCACTTAGTTAAGAGTCACATTATTGGGGCTGGAGAGGTGGCTCAGGGGTTGGGCCTGTGCCTTGCAGGTGGAGGGTCCCAAGTTCTGATCCTAGACCCCACGTATAGATGCCAGGCGGAAGCTGGGCCACCTGGATTTCTGGTCCTGGTAGGGGGGAGCCTGTGAATCCCAGGGCAGAGTAAATAGGGAGGACATGGAAGCAGTCCATGGTGGTTCCCGGGTTTGTCGTGGTTCTACACACACACAAACACACACTCATGCACATGCACACATGCACAATTGAATAAATAATGATTAAAAAATTAAAAAACGCGTCACATTATTAGTGGAAACTACAAAAAGGAGATTTGTTCAGTGTGATCACATTGGGGAAAGGGTAAAAGAGATCCAGTGGCCTCCCCGCATCCAGTTGGTCTTCAGTCTAAAGTGAGGGTGAGGCACAAATAGAATCTAAAGACAGTGCAACTAAGAAGTCCGAGCATGATCTGGACCATGCATCATTGTCTCCATGCCAGTCTCTCTGAAGCCTTCAAAGAAAGGGGTTTCCAAGGGCTCCCACATACTCTGAGGTCTATTAACATTTCCTGGAGAAGTTCTTCCCTGGCTCTGGGGCTTCTCCCTTTTTTTTCACCACTCTGAGATTCCTGGGACATATACAACTTCACTGGGTCTATCCTCTCAGTAGTCTAATAGCCAGAGGAAGGGAGCAAGTGTCTCTTAGAGTTTCCTCATGTTGTTTATTTGGGCACACTTTCTGGCATCTAGGAACTTTTACACTCTGGTGTACTATTGATACTATTATACTCCTGGGTCTCTGCATTCATATGCCTATGTCAGGCAGTCTTTCCATTATATAAATGACATGTAATAATCCACATCTTTGACCTTCCTTTACATAAGCATTAAAACATGTGCATGCCTGTGAAGTGATAATTATGAGATGTGCAGGGAGGAAGGACAGAGGAAGATGAGCGACCAGGTGCCTTCAGGTATAACCCTGCACCTTTCCCCCAGCCCAGCCCCAAGAAGAAGAAGCAGTCTTCTTTTCACTCAACAGATGTGGAGAGATAAGTTATTACTCTTTTACAGACTGTTGTTAACAGGTATGGATTTGAGACTGCAAGTTAACCTCAGTAATTTCCATGTTCACTATGCAGATACACATAGCTACTTACAATAAAGTAGCTAGTTTATTGAAGAAGAAATATGGATGAACTTAGAGAGATATCAAGCTAGGTTTCTGGCCCATTTCCTAAACAAATACAGATGGTACTCAATTTTTGTGCATGATGTATGTTGTGTTTCTGGATGAAATGACTTATTTTATGTTACATTGTCACTTAGTGCAGGATTTTATTCAATATTGTTAAGGGCTGCAAATCATTGTTTCTTGAGGGCATTTTAGTTTAGTTTTCTTGTGGTTACTTTTAAAATGTTTTTTAATTTATTTCTTGTATTCATACAAAGTTGATAAGTACCCCATTCCCCTCCCCCCCTCCACTCCTCCCTGGATCCCCTTGCTCCCTCCACCCTTTTCCCTTTCCTTCCCCCTCCTTTCTCCCAGTGCTCTCCCCCATTCCTGGTGGCCTATTTCCTCTGCTGTAGCATGATCTCCTCTCTCCTTGTTTCTGATGGGGCCCTCCTGTCCCTTCCCTTCCTGCTTATAAACTTTGCAATTACTGTAGGTATTACAGAGATTTATCTTTGAGTGTGTTACTAAGTGGGTTTGGTACTAGGATCCACCTATTATGGAGTACATACTGCCCTTAATTTTCTGTGTCTGGGATACTTCATTAATATTATTTTTTCTAATTCCATCCATTTCCCAGCCATCTGGTATTCTAGTAGTGAAGTACAGAGTTGCCAAAGCACAACAGGAAAAGTGCGTTCTCCTCACTTACAAAAGGAAGGATAATGAGCCATGTGAATAAATTATAGCAGGAAAGGGAAGGGATTGGCAGACAGGCACACATGCAAATGAGCTCTGAGTCTGAGGTGCTCAGGTATGTGAGCAGCAAGGGAAGACGTGGAATCAGCTGTGCTGCAGTCACTGAACCTGGACCACATGACATGTGAATCTGGACCACTTAGTCAATGGTCTCCATGACGACTGTCACCTTTGATGGCACCAACATCAGGACCCTGAGGAACAGGACTTTGCCTCTTTGGATATTGTTGTGCAGATAGAGGCAAGGGAAAGGAAAGATGGGCTATATTCTGTCCACCATGGTGATCTCATTTTCCAGTGAATCTACTCTTCTAATATGGACAAATTCAATTCTTTTTTTTATTTTTTTAACATTTTTTTATTATTTCCGCTCATACAAACTTAATAGGTAGACCAGTTCCCTTCCCCCCTCCTCCCCCTGAACCCCCTGCTCTCCTTCCCTCCCTCCCCATCTCCCAGTGCCTCCCCCCCAATTCTGAGAGTCCTTTATTGTGTATGCCTAACTCTCCTCTTGGTCCTCCTCTCCGATGACGTACAAGGACCCAGTGGCATTTCCCTGAACTCTTTCTCGTGTTCCCCTTAAGCATAGGAAAACTACTGTGGCTGTCAATCCCTTGCCTCCAAGGATCTTGGTGCCTTTAGCCAATGCTACACTTTGTGAGGTCAATAGTGTGTTGGACATTGCGCAGGGCATGCAAAGTCCTATTATGATTGCTTCAGCCCTAACTAGTGTGGAGAATCTTCAGATCATTGCTCCTCCCATCCTTTTGCTCTTACAATCTTACTGTCCCCTCTTCCACAAATGTCCCTGAGCTTCGGATGGGAGGAGATTAGGCTGGCTTAGTTCTATGTGGTTGATATAGTGTCTCTGAAGTTCTGGATTGTGGTTTGTTGATTTTCTTTTGCAGTTTTGCTGCTCCTGCAATGCCCTTCACTCCATCCTGATGGGCACTGCATGTCACCCCATGGTCATAGACAAAAAATTGTTAAACTGGAGTCTTGTTATAATAGCACATTCAAGGGGTGATGTAATAAAAGCAGGAAACCTCGGTGAGGGAGGGATCAGTCACCCCATTTAAAAAATGATTCCTCTATCGACCAGCTTGTGATGGAGAAACCAGACACAGTGCAGGTGAGGACAGACATGTGAGGATTTCTCTAGGCCAGGACCTACTGCAGCTGCCCCTGGAGTCCAGGAGAGTCAGCCCCTGTCTGTCACCTGGCCTTACTCCTTGATCCATGGCTGACTGATGCTCTCAGTGACCTTCAGGGATCTGTGACCAGAGTCAAGAGGAGAATCTGTTTTATCTCCTAGACTACAGCTCAGCTTTTCTCTGTAAGCCTCACCTTGTGTGAGTATGGCACTGAGTTCCCATGGGGTTAGTTGGCTTTTTTCCATAGAAAGAAATATCTATCTTGACATTGATGTCCCTGCAGGGAAAGATATGGATAGACATCCCTAACACTTCCTAATACTCTTCTAGGAGGCTGCTGGATTTTCCTTCTCTTAAAATCACACAGGTGGCAACTCTGTTATAGGGCAGAATTTGGCCTAAGATACTTGAAGTTTCTTATTTTGTTAGTATCAATCACCTGTTCCCCTTATTTTTCAAAGATGTAGCATATTAAACAGTATACATAACAATATATAATATAAATATATAATAAATAATGAATCATATATACATATTATAAATAAACAGAAGTAATTTAGGTTAAGCAAAATTGAAATTATTTGCTGTTGATTCCCACTCACCTAAGGTGACGACTTCATGAAGTCAACTGTCACACCTTCATCAAACATGGCAATTCCTCATGTGCCGTCCAGGTCAGGCAGAAACAAGAACCTTCTATGTGGATGAATTTACATCAGCTGTGCTCTGGCGGGTTGCTGTGGGGCAACAGATGCTCAGAAACCGCTCTGGAAAGTTCTCCTTGCAGCTCACAGCATCAGGTCACTGCAGTTTGTACCTGCAGCTCACTGACAGTCCTCAAACAATGACCTCCCATGCAGACAATAAACGTCACTGTTTGTTGAGGTCCTTTGAAATGGAGGCCAGGGGTCCAGGATTTTCCACATGATGGTCAGTCCCTCTACTCAGCTGAAAGAAGACAGAAGAGCAAATCACAGTACACCGATATTCTGCAAAGGCTGCACATGCAGGGGCTGTGGATGCACGTGGTAAAGCTATGGCAATTGGATCAGAAAATATAGTTGTAATCCTTGAGCTCGAGCTTCAGTTCTCTCAGACATAAATAATATGAACATGAATGCAAATCATTTGGCTGAGGTGTAAATGAAAATATAGTAAAATGCAATTCAACAGTGATTTTTATCACACATTGAGCATCAGAGGTATGTGATCCAACACTTTTGTTCCCATATATTGACACAGGGATCACAGGCCATGTTCACATTGCAGGAGAGCAGCATGCATGGAAATTACCATTGGATGCTGACTGCTGTGTCACTCTTCAGCAGAGCATGAATGAAAATGGTGCACACAATGTAAATCACTGTATTCTCATGGTTCCTCCATCCCTGACTCGCCCTTAAGTTCTGAGTGAGTCTTTAGCTGCCCTCGCTGCCACCTCAGCCCAGGCAGATTCCTGCCCTGGAACTTCTAAGCATAGTTTGTGATGCCATTTTCTGGGTATATCCATCCCATCCACTTGAGCCCCTGTCCAGGCCTCTGCTGCACCCAGTGCATAAAGTAGCTAGTGAAGGTGTAGCCAGACGCCTTGCAGGACACCTTCACCAAGGCCCCAGGCCTCCTCAGCTCAGCCCCAGACTGCTGCAGCTGCAACTGGGAGTGCACACCTGTGCGGAGAGGACATGGTGGATGTCATTGTCTCCTCAGTCTCTGTCCCCTTCTTATTCCCAGAACTGTGGAGTCCCTTACCTGTAGCTGCTGCCACCAAGGAGAGGATGATCCAGCTCCAGCCCATGGTGCACAGCTCTGTGCTCAGGGACTGTGGAGGGGAGGGTGGTATGTGGTGCTGAGAGACAAGGACATCCCTATGTTTACCATGGAGATCTGAGTTATTTGCATATTCATGAGCAGAGTACTATGGGCTTAAGACACCTGGAGAACTGAGGTAGAGAGACCACTTGGCTCAGGCAGCAGCTTGCTCATGTCAGATCAGAATCCTGTCTGTGGAAATGTTTCCCCCACCATATCCAGAGTGCTGTGTGCACAGAGCTCTTCCCACTGACAGGTAAGATACTGAGCGTGAGCTGCTCAGTGTGAGCTGCACCTACTCAGGTCTGCAGAGTTTGTGAGCAGGTGCATTTAGCCACACTGCCCCATAGACTCCAACACAGAGTGATGCGGACTGCTGTCCACCCCACCCCATTCATCATCAGTATACAAGGACACATGTCATATCAGCTTGGAAGGCTCAGGCTTTTCTCATCAATTCTCTCAAGGTGACCAAGCTGTCACACAGGAAGACTCTTGTCCTCAGCATGGTCTCTGATGCGATAAATTGGGCTGTTTGTGTAGGAGTTCACTAGAGGAAGAACACATTCCCCCAAGCCTCTGACTCAAGTGCACCCAAGTTCTGTTCAGGATATCACATCCTCCTGCAAGAGGGGCGCTTAGGGAAAGGCCGCCAAAGAGAAAGGAAGGATGATGCTCGGGGTCAAGGGCAGAAGATCAGAACCCACCAAACTGAACCAGAACTCTGTCTCCATACCCTGGATTCAGAGCCTCAGACGGACTCTAGCTTGCTAGGATTCCTCTGTTGACTGCAGCTCCTTGAGGTCTTGTCCTGAGGCAGAGACTTTGATATTATTCAGGTTTGTTCCACTCTTGCGGCTCTGGAATTGTGTGCAAACTTTGGTAACCCTGTGATTCAGATATAATCTCTGTGATCTGTCACCCCCATGACCTGCAGCAGATTTCTCCATTTAATAGCTCACATTTCCCTTGATCTCTGCTGCTGCTGTCGTTTCATACAGGCTCTTGTCTTAGTTCTTCCACCTATTCAGTAGCTCAAGGTATTTAAGTAGGCTGGACTCTTGGTTTGTCTGGGGAGAAGTCATTGTTCTGCAGAAGACATGTTCCAGAACATTCCTTCCTTGCATGGCCTGTCTGGGAAAGCTTCTGTGACGAGTCCTCTGTGCCCAGGTCAGAACCATGAGATGCTCTGCTTCTCTCCTCACACCGATGTCCTGGAGGCTCCAAGAGAGGATGAGGTATGATGGTTCCTGGAATCTCTCAGCCTCAGCTAGTCCCAGCCTGACCTGTAGCTGCTCAGGATACTAGGTGAGTGCTTCTTCCAGGCATCTCTAGAACCTTCTGTGTCAGGGAAGCTGGTCTCATCTGTGATCCTGGTCCTTCTTGTGTCTCCATGTCTGCATGTGGCTTTCCTGCACCTTCTCAGGAAACCACAAATTTCTAGATGTTAACTTTTCCACATTTTCAAAGTTCCAGGACAAAAAGGGTGGTTTTCAATATTTTCAGATTTCGGTGTCACATTTTTAACTACTTTGAGATTTCACTGTCCTTTGAATAGGATCTGACCTCACCATGTAAAGACACATCTAGTCACCATAACTATACAAGACATATGGCAAAGAAGGTCACAGAATATCACCTGTGCAATGTTAAGGGCCAAATGAATAATCAATAAGTGAATTGACCAACAAGGAAATAGCAGGATGGGTCTCCATACAGTCTGAGAGAAATGAAACAGTGTGTGTGTGTATGTCTGTGTGTGTGTGTGTGTGTGTGTGTGTGTGTGTGTGTGTGTGTGTGTGACCTGTATGCACTAAGGAATCCTGTCTCCATTTTATGCACAAAGGATTCCTGTCTCCATGGCCAGTTGTGTGGAATGAAGTATGCTGGGTGCATTGACAGCCACACTGAAAGCAAACTGCCCAGGGGAGTCTTCATGTGCAGATGGCAATCCTGACTTAGGACACAGGTGCTAGGGCTGCTTTCAGAGCAGCATTCTGAGCACAGAACGTTGGAGGATGTGAAGTTTTCATCCTTGGACTTGCTCCCTGCTTCCCTTGGGTGAATCTGAGAACAGGACTATGAGATCTTTGGAATCCATTTCATTGTGACACTGAAGGTGGGCAGGAAAGGAAAAACTGTGAGTACCCAGGAGGCCAGTGTGAGGGGAATAAGTGGCTCATGACCTGAAGGAGTATAGGGACCTTGAGGGGCAGAGATCACACAGGCACACAATAGACTGAAAGAAGAATAGTGCTGGACAGAATTAGCATTTTGGGAAAACCTAATGATGTTGGTCTTCCCTGGATTTCACAATAATTCACCACAATCTGAGTGACATAAAGAACAGAATTATTTGCTGACATGTTGAGGGATGCTGAGATTCCTCAGGAGTCTCTGCACCTTCTATGAATCCTGAAGAAGGAAACATTTCTAGAGAGAAGTTTTATTGACTCTGGAGATGCCACTTCTTCCCTGCTGTGGATTTAGTGTAAGCAACAGAGATCAAGGGAAGGAAGCTACAAGTCTGTGGCTGGTGATATGCTGGGGAGCAGAGAAACCCAGGGCCCACAGGAAGTCTTCAGTCATTCCTTACTGCACATGCTTCTGGTCTGAGATCAAGGGTTGGGTGAGCCCTGAGCGCCTCCTGCAGCTCAGGCCTCCTGTGCCCTGCATGGAGTTTGTGTCTGGGCTCATACTGAAGTCTTATCATTGTGTCTCTGGCACAGTAATATACAGCTGTGTCCTCAGGGGTCACAGAGCTCAGCCTCAGGGAGAACTGGTTCTTGGATGTGTCCACTGTCAGTGTGACTCGACTCTGAAGGGCTGGGTTGTAGTTGGTATCTCCATCGTTATAGATCTGGCCCATCCACTCCAGCCCCTTCCCTAGAGACTGACGAATCCAGTGCCACCAGTATCCACTGCTGATGGAGTAACCAGAGACAGAGCAGGTGAGGGTCATGGTTTGTGAGGGCCTCACCAAGCCAGGTCCTGATTCCTGCAGCTGCACCTGGGATAGGACACCTAGGGAGAAAGAGACCATGAGTCATGAATTCAGAATTATCAGCCCCATGTCTTCCTGTCTGAATCCTGAGACACTCACAGCTGGGAGCCATCAGCAGGAAAACACAGACCCACAAATGCTCCATGTTCCTGGGACTGAGGTTGATGCTTCCTGGAAAATGTTACAAGTAAAGCAGAAGAATCTGAATTTAAGCAAATGTGGAGCTTCCTTGGATTGCATCATCATGAATTTGCATGCAGATTCTCTATTAAGTGAATGCACATAAGCAGCAGTGGAGGTCTCATTGCAAATCATCCTGATAGGAGCTGATACCTGATATCTCAGAGAGCCCTCAGCTCTCTCTGTCCTGTCAGCCTCATAGGGTCCTCATATGCCAGGGAAAATGTGCTGAAGGCTGCTTGTGCTCTACATGTGCATGTCCACATTCACCATTAATACACAAGTGTTTGATCCCACCCTACACAGAATGTCTTGCAGATGGGGCACTGGCTGACCCTGTCTCCAATACTGGTGAACTGTTGATGGCTTTGTCAACCTAGGAACAGCAGTGACCTGACCACTCTCCTCTGAGTCCACATGGACACCTGCTGTCATTCTACTCATTGTATAGCCACCTGTGAGACTCTATGTCAGCACCCTGACCCAAAGGCCTCCTGCAGCACTGAGAGATCTATGGACAGCTACCTGCAGGATCCTTTCTTCTGGACTCTTTCAGGTCATATCTCTGACAGCAAAACAATTCACTCTTGTTCTTCAACCCTATTCATTGAATTGGAAAACTCCAGATTACAGTCCATGATTGAGTGCAGGTAGAAACTGACTAGACTCAGTAACATGTGGCAGATCAGAAGTAGCTAGAGGACTTTCAGCACCAGGCTGTCTGTCTAATCTGTGATGTGGTAGGAAACAGAGGAGACCAACCAACATCCATCGGTGCTTATTATCATCCACATGGTGGCTGAACACAAATATTCCTCAGATATATAAGAAGTGCTCCCAGCGTCAGGGCTTCAGGGTACTTGAAGGGAGAGTGACAATTTTCTGATGCAGCTTGTGCTTCAGAGTCATCAGTGTTTACAGAATGCATCTTGGTTGTTTTCCCAGAAACAGAAATAAATTAGGTTTCTGGGATGAGCAGACCTGAGGACAGGACTGAGATCATTGGCACAGTCCTTGTTTCTGTCCTTGTTCTTGTGATGAAGGGGCTCCTGAGGGGAGGCACACTTGCATTTTCTCCTGTAGAGACCTGAATGACATAAATGCACAGGACCCACAGTGAGCTTGATGGACATAAAAGAGCTCCAGAAGATGTTCTCTGTGAGAACCTGGCAGCCTTGACCAGGCCTGCTGTGCGCTGTCTCCGATCTGTGTCTCTAGAATGACTGCAACATGGCACTGTGGTGAGTCAATGTGGACTTTTCCTTTAATTAACAAAAGTGGACCCCTTCCCCATGGCTGCCTCTTTCAGACAACCTTCAATCTTATGCAGCTCCTTCTGGGTCACTAGTCAGCAGCAAACCCTGGACACAGTGAAGGTGAGACGTGCAGTGTGCTGAGCCGCAGGATCTCTGAAAGCCTGGAACTGATCAACATCCACATGTCCAGGCGTGAGAGCCTCTCCTGTCCTCTCAGTGCATTGATGAGGACCTGATGTGAGATGTGTCACGGGCCCTGATGCATCCAGGATGTGAGAAGACTGTGAACTCCTGCCTCATCTCATGGCACAGTAGATGCCACCTGCCTGACATGCACACCTATGGCTCCCATGCCTGCGGCCCTGCAAGGTCACAATCTAACACACGCTGCACTGCTGCTGTTTCTACAGCACTCTGCAAGGTTGTATGTGGAATTTTCCGATGAAAACTTTCATTATTTTCAGAAACCTGTGGTCTCTTGTGGCCAAGGTTGGTCTTACATAATTTTCCACATTCCCTACCTGAGCTGCTATCCTGTGACTGGGAACAGGGGACCCAGCTGTGAGGATTCTCCTGTAGCCCCTGTTTCTGCCCTGCTGTGCTGACTACGTGTGGAGTAATATCAGGGTCATGGTTTGAACAGCAGCTGTGCCCCGCAGGCTCATGTGTTTGAATCCTTAGTTGATAATTGGGAAGGTCATGGAACCTCTAGGAGGTGTTGCGTTGAGGAGGAGGTCTCAAGGGGTGGGCCTTCAGGTTAGTTAGCCCCTCCAGGCTTCCTTGAGAAGTAAATTCTTGGAGTTTGCAGTTTTACTCTGTCAGCCTTCATGATGAATGTGATTAAAGAATCCAGCTTTTGCTTATCAGCCATGCATTTTCCACTACAAAGGAGGGTATCTCCCCTCTGGACCATGAGCTAAATAAATTCTCCTTTCTTATCTAAAGTTGTTTGAGTGGCCAGTGGTGTCTCAAAGCTGACAAGAATAACCAGTACTATCAGCAAGGTTTCCTTCAGTGTAACTACTTCCCCTCCTGGTCCTTCCCCTATCCCAGCTCCAATAACCTGACATCATGAAATGGAAAAGCAGAGAACAATTGTCTGTGACCCTCGAGGAGGGAAGGAATCTTCCCAGTGTTTTCCTCAGTCAGTCTCAAAATGAAACCCAAGATAATTCATCATAGATGGGACCCTCACAACAGGGATCTGAGAACCAATTCCAGACCCTCAAACAATCTCAACGGTGTTCCATAAGAGGGTCTCCAGTGAGATGTGGGAAGTCCCGTGGGGACTGAATTTTCAAAATGAGTTCTTTAAAACTCATGCCATGAGCAACATTCACCCTCCTCTTGAAACAGCCCTGCCTTGCTCATGAGAGTTTTCTTTAAACTGTACAGACACCCATCATATCTGTGGGACACCAGGCTGTGGTGACAACAGTTACATGTCAGGGAAGGATCAAGTATGAACTATCAATCCATGACCTCATGATTTATTACCTTGTGGGATCATTCAGTGAGGCCTCCTCCACCAGCCTATCATCCCACAAAACAACCCATGTCTCACAGCTATGTGAAACTTTGAAAGCTCCTCCCTCCCTGGGCTCTGGTGCTTCTCAGTTTTTTCTGTGTTCTTATATCATCTGTGTTGCTGGACAGGAAAGTGGTGCTACATGATCCTCATCCATCTGTGTCTGTTTCACTCCTTACACTAAGATCCTCTAGTCCTGTAATATAAGCACAGAGCAGAGCCTCTAATCCCTTGCACTGCCTATAGCCCTATGATGTGATTAGGAAAGCAACACATTCAGCACAGTATTTTTTTTTTTTTTTTTTGCTGAGGGTCCTTGGCGATTTCATCCCTGTCATGTCTGCCAGTTGTTAAGACAAGGTGTGGGTACAATATGTTGAGAATGGAGACAGAGTGTATTTTTTGGCCCTATCCCTCTATTAATGCACGATCATGGGTCCCCAGCAGTGAGAACAACCAAGAATGAGCTGAGACCACTGAAGCTTGGGATCAACACATACCTTCATCTTTTGAGTTTGATTGTCTCAGCATTTGTGATGCTGACAACTTTCTACCCACAAAACTTATTTTTCATCATATTTGGAAAATGAATATCAGATCTAATTATACTTGTATTGAAAACAAGGCATCAGGATACTGAATATATGCTCAAGCCTCTGCATGCATGAACACTTACTTTATCCATGGTCAACCTTTTTATGAGCATCAGGTCTTACTTGAATTCCATGATTGTTTTTATTGTGAAACTCTCAGACACTACATGGTGGAAGATATTGAATCTGTTTCTTGTTCATATGTTATTATAGTGAATGTGGTGCACATTATTTACTGCAGGGAGTTTTATGCTGTACATTTTAGTGTCTCTGAAATAATCCTGAACCATAGTACATTGTCTCCCTTCATCCTACTATCTACTGAAACTGTCAGTATTGTGACATGTGACATGGGTGTATGTATGAAGTCATGTTTGGTGTGGCGATATGTAACTGAAATTTCTCCTTTGGTGACCTGGCACCTTTCTCCTTTATAAAGATGAGCACAGCAACTCATGCATAAACATTTCACAAAGACCAGGCATGTGGAACAGGAAGCCAGGGCTCTGAGGTGAAGAGGAAATCCCTGAGGTTGGCAGGAAAGGGCCCGACTCCCCCTCTCCTGCCCTGTGTAGGAGGGAGCAGAGCTGAGACCAGCCCTAGATCCTGTACAGCTGTCATTCTAGGCTGTGTCTCCTCGCAGCACATAGTATGTGGAAGTGCGTGCAGGGCTCAGGCTGTGCATGGTGAGAAACACCTGGTTGTTGGAAGAGTCCTTGACATGGTGAGGCAGCTCTTCTGGGCTGGACTATAGTGCTTACATCATCCCACAAATGTCTGCCGGCCATTCCAGAGCCTTCCCTGGGGGATGAAAGATCCAACCAACACCAATACCACAAGTGCTCAGTGAAAATCCAGAGGAGAATGTGAGCCTGAGGGTCTGGGAGGGCTGCACCAGCTCAGGGACAGAATCCCTGAGGGGGGATCAAGAAGAGAGGCAGAGGAACTGCACATGCAGAAGAGACATGGCTTTCTTCCTATTCCTCTGCTGTTGTCTTTTGTATTTATCACATTTAAAAATTCTATTTCAATACATAATATGTACTGTGACTTATATAGTTCTCTCAGACTGATCCCCTATGTAGCACACAAATTTAACAAGTGTAAAAATGCTGTATGGAATTACCAGTAGGAAAATATTTAAGAAAAATGTGAAACTGCATTCCTTTGTGACTTGGGTTCATTTGAAAAAGTTTTAATTATTACTTTGTTACCAGAACATTTTTGTGCTTCTAAGCACATGCTGGCAGCTCAGGTGACCATGGCATTGAGGAATGTCTCCAGCCTCTAGGGCCACACTCAGATGTCCTCCATCTCTACAGTCTTCCTGCGAACATGATGCCTTCAAGAGTGATTGACATGATTGAGGATGAAGAGGGCTACATGCAGCCCCACACCCAGAAGACACACTCCATGCTCCTGATTTTCCAGTTGATCAATATTGCTACCACTTGTACAACTATCTTCATGGTGACTCATGAGAGTCACCTCACTTCTGCCAAGGAGATCCTCGGAACTCCTGGGGAAGCTGAGTGCACAGATCTGGGGTCAGTCTTGGGTCCCCCAGGGAAAGGTTTCCAGCTGTCAGGAGAAGTTCTCCCAGGGCTGGCAGGTGGCAAAGTGAGAGGAGGGAATCCTGGGTGGAGAATCTCCCTGGTTGTCCTTTCTGTGTCCTGCCCCTCAGGGTCTTGTGCTACGATTGGCCACACAATCCCACAGCAAGCTCATCTCTGGGGTTCTGCTTCCCACATGCACTGAGGGTCTGGCTGCTGCCTGGGGCTCATCCACATCCTGAGTGTGAACGTCAAGCTTCCTCCCTGTGGATTCCCTTGAGCCTCAGGTCCTACCACACATGAAGATACAGTTGGCTGCAGTGAAAAGCATTCCTGCTCCTTCTGCTACTGCAATGCTGAGCTCATGAGTGTAATCAGGCCGATCTATGGTGACAAGATTATTTAGAGTATGTTTTTTTAATGAAAACAGAGCCTCTGAGTGATACTATTGGCCATGTGGGAATTTCTGTGGATGCTCAGACCTTGAGGGATATTTCCCCCAGGGTTCATTTTCTCTCCATCCATACAAATTGTTTTCCACCGTGTCTCAGAAAATAAATTCTTAAATTTCTTTCAAAATATTGCACTATTTATTATAAACACGTAATGAGAGTAATGTTTGTAACATTTTTCATTGCTTCTTGGCAAAGTTGTTAGCCAGATTCTGACCAGGTTATCTTTTGTCCTTTATCTGGCAGGAGCTTGGTTTCATTGCATTGATCTAGCTCTCACTTGGAAAGTGCTGGGAAATATTTAGTAGATTTTATTGCCATTTCTTACCAATTTCTTCTACTTCAGGAAGACTGTCATAGGAACTTTATATGATTCTGATCATTAAGGACCGTTCTAGTAATAAGATGAAATTCGGTGGGGGAATGGCAGCCTTAAGTCTTCTGTCCATCCTGAGAGTTGGCCATGTGGGATTTGGGTGGATCCAGCAGTATGTAGATCCTTACCAATAGTGAGCAGTGCCAGATATCTCGGTGATGATCCCCAATGCTCAGGGGGAGGTGTTGCAACAAGAGTTTTTTCCACACAAAGGCAATTCTACATCTGTACAAGTTTTAGAAAATTGCATTTAATCCCCCAGGAAATCACTCCCACTAGCATATCCCTGAAGTCGATCCTGTCAATCTAAGAGCAAATAAGAGAATGAAGTGCTGAAAGGAAGAGTGAGGTCAACTCAAGCACTATGACATAAGGTGCATGTGCTGGAGACCACAGGGCCCTACACTGCCTGAGGAAGAGGATGGCAGTGCACATGGAGATGCTCATGTGCTTTGCGTGTGAGGAGACCATCAGGGATGAAGGTCTTGGTGTGTGTGGTGGACAGGGAGATAGGCTCCAGGCCTCCTCAGCTCAGCGCCAGACTGATGCAGCTGCACCTGGGAGTGCACACCTGTGGGGAGAGGACATGGTGGATGTCATTGTCACCTCAGTCTCTGGCCCTCCTCAGGTCGCGGACTAGGGAACATCCCACCTTAGTTGCTGCCACAAGGAAGAAGACGATCCAGTCCATGGTGAGGACCTGTGTGTTCAGGGACCTCAGAGAGGAAGATGGTAACGTGGTGTGATCACATGTGGACATCCCTATATTTACAGTCACAGATGCCATTCATTTGCATATTCATGAGACAGGGTACATTTTAGAGCAAGACCTGACGTGGTTTTAGAAAAGGAAGGTAGAGGACATGGAAGTCAGACAACAGGATTCAGAGGTCACAATCTGAATCCCATCTTAGAAATCAGATCCTTGTCCCAAACCCATGGCCTCTGAGGATGAAGTTACGTCCAGGTGCTCACTGTGTAGTGTGTTAGTGGCCCATGGGCCAGCAGAACCTCCTGAGGTCAGCAGTGACTGGTGCTGAGCAGGTGCACGGAGCCCATCCTGTCCTCATCAAGCTCTAGGACAGAGCACAGGGGACTCCACCATCCCGTGTCAGTGACCAGCATGTCTGTTGGATGCCTCTGTTGCTCCTTGGGCACATTTGAGACATTTTAAAGCACTTACCTTGGAAACCAGAGGCCCATCTCTACTTCAGAACATATTACCTTGGTGACTGGCACATCACTATATTTCTTGTACGGTACCAATAAGAATCAAATGTTTATTGGAGTTATCCTGCATTGATGCTGATGAATTACCATCTAACAGCATAAGGGAATGTGGGATTTGTTTTCTCTTAGTGTTCCTGGTTACAGTTGTTTGTTCAGCTTGGAAAAGAGCTTGCGGCAATGCCAAAGGACCACACCATCTCCCCATGCCAACTGAGAGAAGGAGATCCTTACTTTCCAGCATAAGTGGCAAGGTATACAAGGGATGCCAACTTCCTAAACCAACTTTCTGAATTTTACTCACAAGTCCAGGGTCTAGTCCCACCCATCAAGGCTAGGTCTGCCCCATCAAACAACTATCTGCCAATGTGCCCAGAGCTCCAACACTCAGCAATAAAGTTGGCGCCTGTTCCTAACTATGACAATGTTCTCGGTAAAATCAAGGTTTCCAAAGCCTTGACCAGAAATTGGATTTCATGGACTGTCTCACATTCTTAGCAACACAACACAGGAATTGTCAGTTACACAGACTTGAACTTTATCACCTGTGGATGTTGATTTAGGGGCTCATGTTCCTCCCAATTCTAACCTGCACCAGCCTGTCACATTCAGCCCAGACAATTCTTCCATGAGCAGAGGTTGAACCACTCACTCATAGAAAAGGTCCTTCCTTCATCTGGTTCATGTGAGTTAAAGACGGATTTCTATATCCCTGATTCTCACAACAACATTCCAGATACCACAAAAACATCCAGAATGTGACTCTCTCAAGAATATCACTTTTGATAGACTATTATAATCAACAGTGTGTATATCAATGTTAGAGATCTACAAACTGCCGAGAGTAAACAGTGGGTTTAAAGGCAGCTGACACAGGCACTAGGAATGAATGCCTCCTTAGCCTATGTATTAGATAATGGGGGTCCAGCTGTGCTGATTAGGTCCCTAAGGCTCTGATGCCCAGTATTTCCCACAGGCAATTGTTTGACTGGGCTCTCAAGGTATTTGGGAAAAGTATCCACCCTATATGAAATGACCGTGTCCTGCATTCAAGCAATATCTTCAGAGAGATCACAGCTTCTGGCATCTTGTGATGGAGCACTGACTTGTGCTCCTAACCCAACTACATTGCACAGTGTGCCTGCAGAGGATATCGGACATCACTTGGAACAATTTCCCAGATGTCACTCTGATGTGCTGATATAGTTCGATAACACTGTAAGCAAAGATTTTTCAATGCCTTTTGTAATCTTTAGGCTCCTCTGGTCAAAATTCACACCAGAGCACACATGTAAATAGGCGGCCACAGAATCCCTCTGCTGCACACAAGCCCATAATGTACCACAGATTGATGTCCTGTTAATAAGATGTACCTTGGCTTGGGAAGGGGCCTCTGTACCCACACTGAAGGAAGAAGCTTGCTGTCCATATGAACAGTACCAGAAACCCTGTAGTTATGGACTGAAGGGCAGTAACAGAGATGTGGACAACCCTGTTCTCCCCCATGAGAACATGCATGAACCCTGAATATAGCCAGAATGGACCAGTTAAGGCTCCTCACTGGATCCCTTCAGTCATCCCAATGGATGGGAGCATCACTAGCTCCACATCCCAGCTGCCCACATTCTCAGATGGCAACTCTCAACTGAGGACACAGCCCTGTGGACCCCACAAACAATGATTTCAGGGGCAGACACAGGAGCTACTGTCCCACTGTAGGCCAGGCAATCCCACCCCAAGGGGACTGTGCTAGGAAACTACCAAGACCAACTTCATGAGCAACCCCATACTACATAAAAGTATATGTATGCAAAGATCCTACTTAACAAAGACTCTTAGAGTGTGTGAACATGGAGACCTCTCACGTCAACTCCTGCAGCATCCAAGCTCTGCAGGAGAGCACCTCAAGAAAGGAACCCAAAGAGACTGAGGAAATATCCAGGGTCTGGTGGTCTTCCCTTCATGGATACAGTAGAGTTAGCATGCCCCCTGTGGGTCACACCGACTCTAGCGTGTCAGTCTCTCTGATCTCACCCTTCATTCCCTCACTGAGGATTTGAATAGTATTTATTTCTGGAATGTGTTCTCAGTTGTCTCAAAGTGTAACTGAAGGAAGAAATAGGTCTTGGTTGTGCACCTGGAGATCTTTAATAGCACTGTCATGGATGGATTAGCAGTGTCTCTATCTACTTCAGGGTCTTTGCAGGGTCTGCTTCATCTGACTTCAGCAGGAATCATTGTTTGCACCTCATCTCAGATTAAAAAAGGAAACCTGTGGCTGGAGAGGTGGCTCGGGGGTTAAGCCTCTGCCTTGCAGGCAGAAGGTCCTGAGTTTGGATCCAAACCCCACGTATAGACAGACGTCGGGAAGAAGCGGGGGCAGCCTGCGTTTCTGGTCCTGGTAGGGCAGAGCCTGTGAATCCCAGGGCGGAGTAAACAAGGAGGATGTGGAGGGGGTCCATGGTGGTTCCCGAATTCCTCTGTAATTCAACACACACACACACACACACACACACACACACACACACATACGTGCACACATGCACAATTGAATAAATAAAATAAAAAATTAAAAATAAAGGAAACCTGCTCATCCATCCTCACATCTCACCTGACATGTACGAATCTTGGGGGCCTTAGCTCAGGATCCTGATTTACAGCCAATTGTCAATATCAACAAAATCGATCCCACTGAGCAACCTCAGAGCCAGAAGAAATACAAAGGAATTGATAACAAAGCCATATTAGATGTCATCAAGAGGACTGGCTGCAACCACACACAGGAGCACCTGAGCCACTTCTGATTTGAATGGTGACAGCAAGCAGGATCCAAGTGCTCAGCTGCCCTGGTTCAAGGGAAGCAAAGTCACCAGTGAGGATGGCAGTGCCAGTGGAACCAGGCTGACAGAGCAGCTCACCCCACTGGCAGGCCTTTGTGACTGTGCTGTTGAGCATGCGGAGGAAACCTTGCTGTGACAGGCAGGTTGATGAGGTTGTAAGTAAAGACCATCATCATGGGAAGACATCATGGGAAACAGCTAAAACATCCCCCAAATCCCTCAGGGATTTATGATAGAAGACAGGAATTCATCATGGAAGATGAACATGTGTGCTTGTTCCATCAATGCAGCTTTATTAAAAAGAGCAAATACACAAAATTCACATCAATCTTTTTCAAAAAAATGAATGAAAAATGAAAATGTGGTGCCTCTTCCTCATATGCTCTCTCTGTTTTTCTTGATTTACAGTTTGGAGATTTGTGGAATGCTGTTCTTTGTGACAACAGGGATGACCCTGAGAACACTGCTGATGTGACAATCCAGACAAAGGAAGAAAATGGTATAAGGCTTAAAATTACATGGAATATGGAAAAGTGGAAACCCTAGAAATGGAGAGTATTTCTAACTCCAGAGGATGGGGAGAAAGAGGGAAATGACAGCGTAGCAGTACAATGCCTCTGGTTCACATGCAGATACAACATCTCATCTCATGGGTCAGAGTTATTTGCCAGTGGCTAATGAAGGGTCTATGCAGGTGAAGGTACCTATGCACAAACCGTATCACCTGGGTATAATCCCCAGAGCCCTCATGATAAAAGGATAGCGTTAATTTCCAAAAGTTGTCATCTGATGTGCACATGTATGCTGCACATTTTGTCTTCTCTCTCTCTGTCTCTCTCTCTTTCTCTCATTCCCTCTCTTCTTCCTGTCTTTCAATTAAAAGTATTCTAAGCATAAAAATTTTTAGAGAAAAGACATTAGGTGTTTAACTAGAAAAAAATGATTCAGTGGTTTAAGTGGACAACATGCAAGTTTCCAGAGCATGAAAATGAAACACATATAACTTTCCAAAGCAGCAACTAGGAGGAAAACAAGAAAACATTTTGCTTGTATAGAAAGAAGGAAGTTTTGACAGGAACTTTGGGACACATGAAGAAACTAACTCCAGGATATGTTGACAGAGAAAGTTTGAGACCAATGTCCATATCATGTAGACATTTCCCCAGATCAATTATGCCAGCACTTAATTCCTAACGGAATCATTTGCACTAAATGTGAGAAGGTCCCTGTGCAGTTGGAACCAACTCAGGCCCTTGGAGGGTGTCAGTCTGAGCTTCAGGTAAGTGGTCAAACGCCTTAAAAGTTGTCTTTTCTACAGTTTATATCTTATTACAAAGACACTTGTTCACCTGTGTTCTTCACAGTTCTATTCACAATAGTGAAAAAATGGAATCAGTGGACATGCCCATCAACAGAGGAATGGATAATGAAAATGTGGTATATCTACACCATGGAATATTACTCAGCCATCAGAAAGGATGCAATTATGGACTTTTCTTGTGAATAGATAGAACTGGAAAATTTAGTATTAAGCAAGGTATTTCAGACACAGAAAATTAAACACCACGTGTTCCTTCTTATATGCAGATGCTAGCACTGATATCCTTGTCAATTCACTTGGATTGGAATTACTGTAAAAGCCAGAAAATTGGAAAGAGACCAATGAGTGGGAAGAAGATAAGGAATGGTAAGGGTGAAACATTACAAAGGGAAGATTTATGATACTGTGACAAGCAGGGTGAGAGAGGAAATAATTGTGAAATATACATAGTGGGGAATGAGGAGCTGGGAGGGAGGGAGGTACTTACAGAAAAATCTTAAAATTATGGGAAGTAACCCCAAAGGAAACTCATATGGTAGTAATATGTCCAAAACTGTGTTTTAAAGAAAGGAATGAGAATGGTCAAGCTCTAGGCAGAAGAGCATAGAGTGAGGAAAATGGAGAAACAAAAACGGGACCTGAGGTGATTCATTTAGAATACAGGGACAAAATCACACCGGATGTAACAGCAATGTGACACTTCCTGATGAAATGTTGGTCAGACACGTCTCAAAGGCCCTCAACATTATAGCCTTTTGCCATTACCCTTGGTTTCTCTCCAAAAAACTATCAGTAAAAGGCCATGACTAAAAATGAAACTAAAAATGAAATCACAGAACATAGGAAAAATACGTTAACTAAAACTGGTCTGAGGACTTCCTCCTTGCTGTGTAGCTTACACAGTACCAAAGAATACTATACAAGCCATAGGGGGAGAGAAATAATCACAGGTCCCATCAAAGCATGAGATCTGCAAGTTGCAATTAAAATCACCATGGCAACAGGTGACCACCAGTGTAATAGTGGCATGAGTACCAAGGAGACAACCAACAGCTTTTGGATTGAAAGCAAGACCCACTTGTCAGAATGGAGCATGTTTCTGTTGCCATTAACTAGAACAATGACCTAAAAAAGGGAAGAAAATAGATGAATAGAAAAAAAGAGCCAATAAACCTGAAAGTAGGAAGACAGAACACCAAACTCCTTTTCAGGTACCTGTTATTATATCCAAAGTTGTGAAGAACACACAATATTCAGCCTAGAAGTTTTCTACTACAATATAGGTAGAGTATCTCAATACCCTAACAGGATGCTGTCTAGAGCAATAGAAGAGCATTCAGGTGAGTCGGCCCAGCCCAATCTCTCCAACCTCAGGCTTTGGAAACCTCATAGAAGAAAGGGTGATGCATTATAAGGACATAAAGTTGGGAAGGTTCAACTTTGAACAAGACAACCTACTAAAGGCAGGACTGATGTATCTAGGAACTCACTACATTAAGACTTGTCCTTATCAGACATCCATAATGAGTGACATAGAAACATGCTCCCATCAACTATCAAGGAACTCAAGAAAGATAAGAACATGCAGTGGAAACTGTGGGGGATAAAGCTGGATGAGCGAAAGGAAATGCCCTATCAGTAGGGTGGCCCAAAAGAGAGAAAACTTGACATGCCACAGAGGCCTGAACCCCCAGAAGAGTAGAAAAGCCAGAGGGAACCTGGGAATCCATAGAAGCATACAGGCAAGAGAATGGGACGGAGGGATGGAAACAAGAGACAATGGATGGAAGCAAAAGCAAGTACTCAATACACTTGTACACTTATAAAAATTAAAAACTAAAAAGGTGTCTTTTCTCTTCAAAAAACAAACAAAAAACCCCAGAAGATATGAGAATTAGAGCCATAGACTATGGAAAGATATTTTGTGACAATACTGTTGGACAAATATGAACCTGATGTGCACAGTCTTCATGGAAACTGGAAAAGATGAGACATGTTAGGGGTTGTGGGTCACTGAGCCCGGCCCACCTCCCTCTTTGATTCCTGTGAATCCTCAGCATTGTTCTAGTCAAGGAAGCACAGTGAAGTTCTGCCCTGAGTCTTGGGACTGTGGTTTTACCAGGGTCCCTGAGCTCGTTCAGCCTCTGATCCTGATCCAAAGCAGAAACTCTTCTAACTCATGTGTGACATTCTTCAATTTGGAAATGTGTAAATGTCTAAATGTGTATTATATTTTTTGAAAAATCAAAATTAAAGAGAATGCTTATATTAAGCAATATGATGGAATACTTACTGCATACCCTCAAAAGCTCTTAGGTGAACATGCAGCTGAAATACTTGAAAAATAGTATTAATTCATGTCAGCAGCTGGTCCTGGGTTGACCCTAAGCACTGTGTGCTGAACACCCCTCAATGGTACTGAGTGTTCCTGCATGGAGTTTATGTGTGGACCCACATTGTGGCCCATCACTGAGTCTCTTCCACAGGGGTAGGTAGCTGGGTCCTCAGATCTCAGACTGCTCATTTGCATGTTCTTAGGTGTTCTTGGCATTGCCTCTGGAGATGGTGAATTGGCCTTTTACTGAGTCTGTGTAGTATCTGTAACTACCATCAGCACTAATCACTGTAACCCATTGCAGTCCCTTTACTTGAGCCTGGCAGATACAATGCATGACATGGCTACTGAAGAAGAATCCAGGAGAATCTCAGGAAACCCCACTGGTTGCACCAGGCCTCTTCCAGACTCCACCAGCTGCACCTCACACTGGACACCTGCAACACAGAGAATCCTGGTCAGGAAACTGTCATACATCCCTACTGTCCCTCTAACTCATGTCCACTCACACACTCAGCACCTCCCATTCTCCACAAATTACCTTCCCAAAGAGCCACAAGGAAAACCCAGCTGAGCCCCAAGTCCACGGAGAGTGATCTGTTCAGTGCTGATCACTGAGTGGGAACAGCTGGGGTCAGGGCTGAGCTCCTCCTGTGCAGAGCTGCTGGGTCAGGGCTGGCCTGGTTATCAAGGGCAGAAGGAGGCCTTATTTGCATGTCCTCTTGGTATAGAGGGAGCTTTGAGAGGAAGCTTTAGAGAGTGTACACCCAGAGAAAATACACATGCCCTCAGGAACTCTGATGGAAAAATGGCATTTTTCACATGAGACAATAAAGTAAGTTTCCTTAGTGGCGATAGAATGTGCTCAGGATATCTTCCTTGAATAGTAGCTTAGTCCTATGTAAAAGCCTGTGATTTTCACTGCTTGGAACCTGTGTTTCTTGAGTTCTTATACAGAACAGCACTAGACTTTCTGCCTGAGGCTTTTAAAACTAACTTTTCGTAAGAATATTGAGTGGCTTCCATTATTCCTGCACTTTCATAAAGAATGGATAACTGGTGTGAGTCAGTACTATCTGAGAGACTCTGACTTGAAGGCCTAACAAGTCTGGCATAGTTATGTGCTGCATCACTTAATTAAGAGTCACATTATTAGTGGAAACTACAAAAAGGAGACTTGGCCTCCCCACTCTCAGTTGGTCTTCAGTCTAACGTGAAGGTGAAGCACAAGGAGAATTTAAAGACACATGCAACTAAGCAGTCCAAGCATGGTCTGGTGCATGCCAGCCTCTGTGAAGCCTTCAAAGAAAGGGGTTCCCAAGGGCTCCCCCCACACTGAAGTCTATTAACATATCCTGGAGAAGTTCTTCCCTGGCACTGGGGCTTCTGTCTTCTTCTTTCACCAGCCTGAGATTCCTGGGGCATATCCAGTTTTGCTCGGCCCATACTCTCAATAGTGTAATATCCAAAAAGAAGGAAGCAAGTGTCTTTTAGAATATCCACATGTTGCTCATTTGGTTACACCTTCTGGAATCTAGGAACTTTTACACACTGATACTATTGATATTATTATACTCCTTTGTCTCTGCATTCATATGCCTATGTCAAGCAGTCTTGCCTATATATAAATGAGATGCAGTAATCCACATCTTTAACCATCCTTTACATAAGCATTAAAATATGTGCATGCCTGTGAAGTGATAATTATAAGATCTGCAGGGAGGAAGGACCGATGAAGATGAGCGACCAGGTGCCCTCAGGTACAACCCTGCACCCCTTCCCCAGCCCTGCCCCAAGAAGAAGAACCAGTCTTCTTTTCACTCAACAGATGTGGGGATATAAATTATTCCTCCTTTGTAGACTGTTGTTAACAGGCATGGATTTTTTAGTATCCTATAAAATACATAGGCAGCAGCCTTTAGCTTTCATTACTGAAACAGATACAGTCAGGTGAGAAGAAAGCCACAGATGAACTGTAAATTCCAACATAATTAATCTGAAAATTGTTTATAGCCATAGCTTCATTGCAATATCTAAAGGAAAAATTAAAGTTAAAGACCTTGGCCCTGCTTTTATTGTGCCTCTAAAATGATTTTTGCTTACTATGATTCAAGACCAGGTGCTTTCAGAGAACTCAATTAAACATAAAACAATTGCATGGCTAAAAGCCATACTGTGGCTGTACTTCTGAGAGAAAACTGAAAGGCCATAAATACCAGCACTTTGCTCCTGACAGCGATTCCTCCGTGAAAACTGTCTGTCCTTAAAACTTTGTGCCACAGATTCTTCACAAAGAACTGATGTACTTATATCAGAAAGGAATTTCTAAAACTACAAAGATGCTACACTCTCTACAACTAGATGTAAGACATCTTCCTTTGAGGTATTCTGCCAGTACAGTCAAGCTGGGAGTCACTGAACAGCACAGGGGAACCGGGTCTGCGCTTGAAGAAGACTTTCAAGGCAGAGAAAACCCCATCACAGAACAGAGAAGACACATGTGACCTTGACCATGCTTCTGACTTTCCATGTTGTCTTGAATTGGGGCCACTGCTCTAAATGGTGAATATTTATGTGCTGTCAAGTAAGAGATATTCTCTACAGATCGGTAACTTCATTTTGGAAAACAAGACCATTGCATTGGTAAACCAAGAGCATGTTCAAAGTTCTGAGACCAGGAAAAGTTTGTCAGCACAAAATGGGAATGCTCCATTAGAAATTTTAACACAATGACATTGGCCAAAAAGTTCACAACCCAAGTTGCATCTGCTCAAGGCAAGACAAACCTTTCCCAGAGAGCTGTCCCTGGTGGAGCTTTCAAGGGAGGTGACTCCACCTTTATGGAAGTCTGAAATTATGACAGAGCCTGTGTCTTTTCCTTACTACTAAAGGTTTGCACGAGAGTTCCACTCTTCCATTAACTACAAGGCTCATTTGTTTTTCACGTGCTTGTGGCTGCACACTTTTTATTCTAACACATTTCTCAAATGTAATAAAATAAAGAAGCATCAATTGTAACTCACAGTATTTCATGATTACAATAATCGTGATGTAGCTTGCTTCTTCAGTGAAATTAACATGATTACACTTTCAATTTGCTATAGTTCTTTGCATGAGAACATAGCAAATAACTGAGCACCAGGAAGAGAGAAATATTTCTTGGAAAACATGAAATCATTTTAACTCTAAAGACTAGACAAGTCCCAGCACTTCCATGTTTCTTTAGTGAAAATGAATTATTCCTTGAATGCCAGAAAGTTTCCAGTGTGAGGATATAATTCGTTCAGTGAATCCCATCCTTAATCCAATTACTGGCGCTAGGAGTGGGACGAGTCCGTCGGGAGGATCCGTGGCTGTCTCTGAGCGCCCCCTGCTGATCCTGAGCGCCCCCTGCTGATCCTGAGTGCGCTCTGCTAGTATTTTATGCCCCCAGCTGATCCTGAGCGCCCCCTGCTGATCCTGAGTGCACTCTGCTAGTATTTTGTGCCCCCTGCTGATCCTGAGCGCCCCCTGCTGATCCTGAATGCGCTCTGCTAGTATTTTGTGCCCCCTGCTGATCCTGAGTGCGCTCTGCTAGTGTTTTGTGCCCCCTGCTGATCCTGAGCACCCCCTGCTGATCCTGAGTGCGCTCTGCTAGTATTTTGTGCCCCCTGCTGATCCTGAGCGCCCCCTGCTGATCCTGAGTGCGCTCTGCTAGTATTTTGTGCCCCCTGCTGATCCTGAGTGCACTCTGCTAGTATTTTGTGCCCCCTGCTGATCCTGAGTGCGCTCTGCTAGTGTTTTGTGCCCCCTGCTGATCCTGAGCGCCCCCTGCTGATCCTGAGTGTGCTCTGCTAGTGTTTTGTGCCCCCTGCTGATCCTGAGTGCGCTCTGCTAGTATTTTATGGCCCCTGCTGGCCGTTGCAGCTGTGTGTTTTGTGTCTGGTCTGACAGTGTATTCACACACTGTGCCTTGGGCGCAGTAATATATGCCAGCGTCTTCCAGTGTCACACCGCTGAGTGTTAAGAATACCTGGTTCTTTCCTGTGTCCCTGGAGATGGTAACTCTAGACTGCACCACAGGGTTGTAGTCAGTGGTCCCACCAGCCCAGATCACACCAATCCATTCAAGACCTTTCCCTGGGCAAAGGCGAATCCAGGACACAGAATATTCAGATATGGAGAGTGTGTAGGTGGCACAGGTGAGGCTGAGCATCTGAGAGGAAACCAAGGCTCCTTCTCCCCATTGCACAATGTGGTCCTCAGCCTGGACACCTAGGAACAGGAAACCAGCATGAGTCACATAGAAAGATGCCCTCGTCCCCGCCATCCCATCTCTAAAAATCACTCACCACAGAGAACAAGCAGCAGGCAAGTCAGGACACAGCAAGTGGCCATGGGTTTGGTTAAAGGCAGACCTGCCAGAGCCTGAAGCTCAGAGAGAAAGCACACACTCTCACTTCACACACCTACCTGAACTTATTCTTGACTCTGCGTCTATTTGCATGGGCGGAGCCGGAAGTAGATGAAAGTGCTTATCACTGGGAGGTCAGGGCCTCTGGGACTCTCCAGTGCAAGGAGTGATGGTCAGTCTGCACTGTCAGTTGTGCCGCACTGAGGATCACCTAGGACTCCAGCAAAGCATAATTCTGGGGGCTGCTCAAGGTTTGAACAGAGATGATTAATTATGAGGACTCCAACCTCAGCACTGTACCATTCGCTCATCATATGATGACATCACAGAACTTGTGGAATGTGAAATGGGCCACGGCTGACCCAGTAGTCACAAATCCCTTCCTTGGAGCTGTTTTCTCGCACTGCAAAATATAAGCAGGGTGTTCAGTCAGGTGAAGGAAATAATGTCATCCAAATTAGAAAAAAAATTAATTTGTCATGGTGTAGGTGTATAACAATATCTTATATACTGAGAAAAAGTCAAATACTCCACTAAAAGTTAAGATAAAAATTGGTTGGCAGTCAAAAAATCTCCAAGATGTTATTTATCTAAGATGTTACTTGTATATCAGATAATGCAAAGAAAAGAAAGGAATTCCTTTTATAATAACAAAAAAGCAAAGAATACTGAAAATGAACTCATCTGAAGATACGAAAGATGAATAATATGAAAATTAATGTGTTGTGGAACAAGTTACACAGCCAGGCCTCGTGTGTCTCCCTTGCCTAATTTTGTTCTTCTAAGTTCCCAACAGAGTGGACCATGAACTCTGACAGATTTTGGGGTCTCTCTAGCCACAGTTCAGTGTCTTCTAGAACCTGTCCACAAACCAGTTCACTGCCTGAAGAACCATGTTTTGAGATTTATCTGAACAACAGGCCTACTTCTCCATAGCAATGAAATTCTCAATAAACACACATGAAACTCAATGAAATTCTTATTAAAATACAAATACATACTTAAGAGAGCAATAAAACATGTCTATAAACAAAAACCACCCAAAATAGCCATGTTAGTCTTTTTTTTTTTTTTTTGAGGATTCAAGCAGAGTTTATTAGAGGAGAGAAAGGTTGGAACTCATGGACTCCAGATATGGAGTGCCATGAGGCTAGGACGCCCCATGTTAGTCTTGAATACAAAGGACTAAGAGACAGAATCCACCATAAGCAAGCAAACTGCCAGGGTGAAGCAGTTAAAACAGCATGGTAGTGGCATAGATAGAACAGAGGAAATTTGTCTTTCACAAGGTTTACAGGTAGTAAACTCAGAGAAGGACATTATTTTGATGTATGATGCTCCAACACAATCATTGGCTACGTAAGGTTAGTTTTTGATTATTTAACTTTTTTGACACTCTAATACATGTATATAATACATTCTAACTACTCTCACCCAAATCCTCTCAATTCTTACTCCTAATAATCTCAACTTATCTCCTCCCTTTCCCATATTCATGTCTTTTTTATTGCCCATTGGTGACCACAGGTTTAGAAGGATCCATAGAAACCTGGTAGATACACAAAGGAAGACAATGACTCTATCTCCACCTTCCCCCTGAATCTATCAGTATCCAATAGTTCATCAGGGATGGGTGAGGGGCAGGCGTTAAGGATGAGTAGCCTGTCCTGTGTCCACTGCAATCTGCTTCTTGCTCTCTCTGTCTCCATGGTGGCTGCTGGGATTGAGCCACCTCCAGGGTCTGCCGCCCACCATACCTTCTGCTGTGGAATTCCCACCTTAATGAACTACACCTCCCCTCTGGAACTGTAGGCTAAATGCATCTCTTCTTTCTCCCTTAAGTTGTGCATGAGTGTTGTCTCACAGCATCAGAAAAAGTAACCACAGCAGCAGCTTACTATAGAGGTTTTGTCCATATCCTTTCACTGTACACACCCCCACCCTAAGAGCTAACACCCATTTTCCAAGAGGGAGGTGGGGTACCAATCTCTCTACCTCATAGCTGCATTGGGCCAATGTTGGGTGTGGCTTTAGGGGACACTGGAGGTAATTAGAGTTCCTGATCTTCCTCAAGATCAGTTCCCAATGACCCTAACACAGTCACTTATGCCTCACAGTGTTCTTCTTTTGACCATATGATAACATTTCACACATTCAACAAATAACAAGAACAGAGTTCTGTACTCTGAATCCATAAACTGTGAGAGTATCATGGGGGAAAACATAGATGCAGACACTGCCAGATAAGAGCCCAGCCCTTAACATATATCTGTACCTGTGATCAGGTGTGCCAGAGCTCTCTGGTCCACGAGCAACCCTGCAACAGGTTTCCGTAGGAGCACACACATGGCTGTGTCCTCAGATCTCAGACCACTCTTTTGTACGGGGTTCTTGACATTGTCTCTGGAGATGGAGAATTGTCCTTTCACTGAGTCCGTGTAGTATGAGGTATTACCACTCAGGAAAATTAGTACAATCCATTCCATCTTCTTTTCCAAATCCGTGGTGGTCTCAACTCATGTCACAGCTACTGAAGATGAATCCAGTGACCACAAAACAGACTCTTTGGGACCTTCCAGGATGCACCAAACCTCTTCTGACTCTACCAGCTGCACCTCACTCTGGACACTCAAAACATGAGAATCAGGGTCAGGAAACTGTCACAAATGCACACTGTCCTCTCACTCTTGTCCATTCACATACTCAGCATCTCTTGTTCTCCACAAATTATCTTTCCAAAGAACAAGGAAAACCCAGCTGAGCCCCAAGTTATGCTGTGTGATATGCGTTCAGTGTTGGTCATTAAGTGGAAACAGCTGGCGTCAGGGGTGAATGCCTGTGCCAGGGCAGCATGGTCAGGGCCGGGCTGGTTTTCAGAGGGAGAAAGAGGCAGTATTTCTATGCTCCCTGCTCCATGTGGAGGTCTGTGGTGGAAATGTCAGGCAGCAGGATTCTCAGAGAAGGTGGGAGCAACCTGTGAGAGCATGTGGCCGTGGTGTAACTGAGATGCGTCCTCTCTCATTACATCACTGTGCCTTGTGCATTCCAAAACCTACCTCATTTTTATAAAAACATAACTCACATATTAATGCTCATTTGCCTTACAAATGATAAAAAATGGCCTACTAAATCATCAGAATCCAGTGGATGCTATGTAAGGTCCTTTTCAGTCCCTGGCACCTAGTTCCCCAACAATACACCAACTGAAGTCAATGGTGGTTTCTGAAGAGGTAGTCAAATATGAACACTTAGAACTGGATGCATGTAGTAACACTTATTCTTCCAGTATTGACTGTTCACCCCTTCTAGAGCCATTATTTCCTCCTGCCAAAAGTATATGTTGTAACGAGGAATCACTCATGAGGAAGAATCCAGTCACGCTGTAAAGCGAATATTTCACAGGCCTTCAAAGTGCCCAAATGTTTTTACTACAGCTCTTCTAGACACTGGTCACCAAAACACAAACAATGCCAAACTGATGTGCCACCAACCTATCCCAGGAGATCATGTCTGACATCTGGGAACCTCACCTTGGGGATGCAGCGAAGCTTGGCATTTTCAGAGTCAGCCCTGTGAATGTGAAGTGTTTGTCTTGCAGAGAAAGAAGTGGAGTACTTCACTTGATCTTCCCCAGAACTCTGCATGTCTGGAACTCTGTCCTCAACAAGGTAGAGGCTTTACTCAGACTCCTCTGTTACTGCCAGATGCACAAGTATATTTTTTGCACTGTCCTTGCTACACTCATACTATGCAAGTGCAGAGGGTTTGACTGTCCACATGCATTTAAAAGGCAGCTTAATATTGAACAATTACTTGACTTCTGTCCTATCTCCTCTCCTTGAATCCACTTGTGTTCTCTTCTACCCACTCAGAATAGCAGTTGTATTCCTGCCTGAGTCCAAAACAGGTTCTGGCTTGCTTATTAACTTCCTTCCTTCCTTCCTTCCTTCCTTCCTTCCTTCCTTCCTTCCTTCCTTCCTTCCTTCCTTTCTTTTTTTCTTCCTTCCTTCATTTCTTTCTTCCTTTCTTTTTTTCTTCCTTTCCTTCTCTTTCTTTTCTTTCTTTATCTCTTTTTTTGATGGTTTATTTTCTTGTTCTTTTTTTATTATTATTATTTCCGCTCATACAAACTTAATAGGTACACCGGTTCCCTCCCTCCCTCCTCTTCCCCCCGACACCTCTGCTCACCCTTCCCTCACCCCTCCCTCCCCACCCCCCAGTGCCTCCCCTCCCCCAATCCCCTGAGAATCCTTTAATGTGCATGCCAAACTCTCCTCTGAATCCTCCTCTCTGATGACTTACAGGGATCCAGGGGCATTTCCCTGAACTCTTTCCTTTGTTCCCCTTAAGCATAGGAACACTGTTTTGGCCGTCAATCCCTTGCCTCCAAGGATCTTGGTGGCTTTAGCAAATGCTAGACTTTGTGGGGTCAATAGTGTGTTGGACATTGCACAGGGCATGCAAAGTCCAATTATGATTGCTTCAGCCCTAGCTTGTGTGGACTTCCTTGCATATCATTGCTCTTCCCATCTTTGTGCTCTTACACTCTTACTGCCCCCTCTTCCGCAAATTTCCCTGAACTTCAGGATGGGGAGAGATTAGGCTGGCCTAGTTCTAGGTGGTTGATATAGAGTCTCTGAAGTTCTGGATTGTGGTTTGTTGATTTTCTTTTGCAGTTTTGCTGCTCCTGCAATGCCCTTCACTCCATCCTGATGGGTATTGGATGTCACCCCCTGGCCAGAGACAAAAAGCTGTTAAACTAGAGTCTTGTTATAAAAGTATATTCAAAGGTAGATGTAATAAAAGTAGGAAACCACAGTGAGGGAAGGGTCAATCACCCATTTGCAAAATGGTTACTTATTATCTGCCAGACTATATGCCCTCCCCTTATGGTGAGATCACACCCCCTCTCTTTTTTCTTTCTTTCTTTCTTTCTTTCTTTCTTTCTTTCTTTCTTTCTTTCTTTCTTTCTTTCTTTCTTTCTTTCTCTTTCTTCCTTCCTTCCTTCCTTCCTTCCTTCTTTCCTTCCTTCCTTCCTTTCTTCCTTTCTTCCTTTCTTCTATTCTGTCTCTCTTTATTTCTCTCTCTTTTTCTTTCTGTTCTGACTTTTGGCTTCTCATCCTCAACATCTTTTCAGATGGTGACATTGTCGCATTCCGTTGTTCGGTGAATAACCACCTTGTGCTCATTCTATCTTGTGATCACATGGTTGCAGAGAATCCCATATTGTGGTGTCTGTGTCACAGGTTGCTTTGTCCCATGAGTCATGCCAGTAAGGGTTTTCTATGCCGACTTTGCTTACCTTGTCTCCCTTTCACAACAATCCATGCCCTTCACAGAGACCATGGCAGAGTTATTTTTTCCTTAATTGTAACATAAGAACATTTTGTGGTGAGAATGTGTTCTCCAATTGAGTTAATTTTGCTATTTCGAGAGAGGCAGAAAACAGTGGATTCATGAGCTCCTGGGTTCATCTGCGTGTTGAAAGGAAGACCCAAGCAGGAAACCAGCCTTTGACCTCCCCTGGCACCTGCTCCTGAGCAGCTCTGTCTGCCCTGTGTGCTGAGTGCCCCCTCTTGGTCCTGAGCGCCCTGCAGGGAAGATGGTGTCTGGGCTCACACTGGTCTCTCACTGTGTCCTGCACAGTAGTAGGTGGCCACGTCCGCAGGCCTCACATTGCTCATTTGCAGGTACAGGGTGTTCTCGGCACTGTCTCTGGAGATAGTGAGAGATGGTCAGAAAGTCTGTGCAGTGTGTGTTGCCACCATTCTTGTAAATTTGTCAAACCCATTACAGTCTTTTCCAAGCAATTTTCCTGTTTTTATTAAGAATTTCTTATATACATCTCCATCAACCCCTCTGCACTCTCCACCCACCTGCCCAGGATGCTCATGGTCCAGGGAGGAAACACTGCTCCTCAGAATGCAACAGAGTGCAAAGAACACCCAAGCAAAGCTCTAGGGGACAAAGGCCATACATCTGAAGTCCTCTAAAATCATCCTATTGCATGGGAGAGATTCTTCACATCCAGCCCAAAGATAAGTAAACCCCTTTTTACCATCCTGCTCCTTTCAATTATCAATCACTGAAGATTAACTTTTCCATATAGCCACTCCCAAAACATATACAACTTCAGGGATTGTATCACTCACTCTCACATATCACCAAAGTACTAAATCATAAAAGTGCATTACCATACTAATATTCACCCATTATCCAATAAAACTGACTTAATGTACTATCAGGCTAATAGCCTCATCTAGGAAATAACAATAATAAGAAACATACCCCCTCTTGCCTCCTCCCACCCCTGCGCCTCCACCGCCACACTCCTGCTTGCCCACCTAGTCCCAGGTCCCAGGTGAGTGCACCCACCCAGCCCCCAGCCGGTGCCCCCGTCTCCCAGTGGCAACCAGGCTGCCTCTGGCTTTGCCTGGGCCCCGCCTTGGACCACAGCCCTGTTCTTCCTATGGCCTGCACCTCCGCCAGACAAGACTTGCTCACATTCCTCCATCCCTGGAGCTTGGGTGGGCCACTAAGCCAAGTCCCAGGTCCCAGGTGAAGATTTCTGCCATCAACGTCAGACACTCTGCCTCTCCGGCCCACCGGGGACCTATGCACGTGGTCCAGGGAAGACACACTGCTACTCAGAATTCAATAGAATCCAAAGGAAACTCAAGCAGAGCTCTGGGGGACAAAGGTCATACATCTAGTTGTCCGCCACAGTCATTCAATCACGTGGGAGAAATTCTTCACATGTAGCCCAAAGATAAGTAAACCTTTTTTTCACCTTACTGATCCTTCTAGTATCAATTGCTGTAGATCAACTTCTCCATACAGTCACCTCAAAAACATATACAACTCCAGGGAGTACACCACTCACTCTCACATATCACCAAGATACTGAACCGCAGGGGTGCACTACTGTACTAATATTCACCACTTGTCTCCTTAACCTGACTTAACTGAGGTACTAACAGCCTAATAGCCTCATCTAGGAAATTACAATAACAATAGACAAACACACTCAATCCAAGGCAGGCACTAGTAATAACTGGCAAAGGTAGTAATACCAACTAAATCAGTTCAGTGAAAAACACAGAAACTGAAAGGTCCTAAGAAACAAAACGACAATGCCCAGGTCAAAGTGCAGACCCACGAGAAACAAAACCCAAGAAGACCAATCTCCTGCTGAAAGAATTAACCCCATAATGATGGATTCCGACCAGAACAAATCCACAGAAAATAGCCAAGAAAGCCAGAACCAACATAAAAACTTTCAGAGTATGATCATTACCATGATTAATACTATGAAAGAGGAAATCTGAGAAGAGTTAAACAACCGAATCAACCACTTTGAACAGGAACACAAGAGGCACTTGGAGGAGTTGAGAAAAACAGTTCAAGAAACAAAAATAGGCATAGAGCAGTTAAAACAGTCTCAGGCAGAGTTTAAAGTGAACTAAAAGACAAGCTATCTTCAACCCAAAACTGAACAGAGTCTTATCAGCAGAACAAATGAAGCAGAAAATAGAATTTCAGATCTTGAAGACAAAGAGGGAGAATTAACCAGCACAATGGAAGAGATTGTTGAAGCCAAAAAGATACTTGAGAGGAACATTCAAGAGATATGGGACACCCTGGAGAAGCCTAACATGCGCATTCATGGAATACCAGAAAAAGAATCCCAAAATACCACACCTGAGGAAATATTTCAAATCATCATAAATGAAAACTTCCCTCAACTAAAGAATGAGAGGCCTATCCATATACAAGAGGCATCTCCCACTCCAAACAGATATGACCAAAATACAAAGTCGCCACTGCAAATAATAGTCAAAACACTCCACATTCAAGACAAAGAAAAGGTGCTGAGCGCTTCAAGAGAAAAAAAGCAAGTCACTTTTAAATGTAAACCTATTAAAATAACAAATGACTACTCAATGGAAACAGTAAAAGCAAGAAGAGCTTGGAGAGATGTACTTCAAGTATTAAATGAGCAAAAATGCCATCCCTGACTGATATACCCTGCAAAACTATCTGTCATGATTGAGGGAGAAAGAAAAGTTTTCCACCACAAAGACAACTTGAAAGGATGCATGTCTACCAAACCAGGCCTTCAAAAAATCCTAGAAATGATACTCAAGCTTGAAGAAAAGAACAAGCATATAGAGGAGGACAGAAGGGAAGTATAATACCACCAAAACATAAATATCAAACAACATGCTTGCAAAATCTACTAAACATAAAAAATGTCCAGAATTAAAAAGAATTTCTGCATTACAACATTAAATGTCAATAGTATTAACTCACCGATTATGAGACACAGATTACAAACTTGGATTAAAAACCACAATCCAACAATCTGCTGCCTTCAAGAAACTCATCTCACCACAAAAGATAGGCACATCCTAAGAATGAAAGGCTGGTCCAAAATCTTGCAATCTAATGGAACCAGGAAACAGGCAGGGGTAGCAATTATGCTGTCGGACAAACTGGACTTCAATCCAGAGAAAATCATGGAAATGAACATGGAGCGGGCTTTGGCCCGCGGCACTCCCCAGGGACCCCCAGCCCCCTTTTTCCCTCCCGTGCTGCCTGGGTCCACGCCACCATCCCCAGGTGAGTGAGCAGGTCTGGTCCTCCCCGCCCCGCCCCCCAACAACCCACAGGTCACCCGGTGTCCCTGCGCCACGCCCGGCCAGCCGCGGGCTTAGGCCCGGGCCTAAGCCCGGCCCGCCGCCGGTTTACCCCAGGGCCGGGCCACAGGGGTACCAGCCCCTCTCTTCCTCCCACCTGCCTGTCTGACCAACTGGACAAGACTTCCTCATATTCTTCCATTCCTGGAGCTTCGGGGGGCCACTAAGTCAAGTCCCAGGCCCCAGGTGAAGTCTTCTGCCAACAACATCAGACCCTCTGCCCCTCTCTGGCCCACGGGGGACCAACACAAGTGGTCTACAGAAGACACACTGCTACTCAGAATTCAATAGAGTCCAAAGAAAACTCAAGCAAAATTCTAAGGGTCAAAGGCCATACATCTGAAAACCTCTACAATCATCCTAACACATGGGAGAGATTCTTCACATCCAGTCCAAAGATAAGTAAAGCTCCCCTTTTTTTTTCTCACCTTACTGTTCCTTTCTAATATTAATCACTGTAGATTAATCTTCCCATACAGCCACCCGCAAAACATATACAACTCCAGGGAATACACCACTCACTCTCACATATCACCAAAATACTACATCGTAAAAATGCACTACCATTCTAATATTCACCCCCTGTCTACTTAACCTGACTTCACTCATGTACTAACAGCCTAATAGCCTCAGCTAGGAAATAACAATAACAAAAGACAAACATACCCAACCCCAAGGCAGGCACTGGTAACAACTACCCAAGTATAGTAATACCGACTAAATCAGTTCAGTTAAAAACACACAGAAACTGAAAAGACCTAGAAGACAAAACAACAATGTCCAAGTCAAAGTGCAGATACATGAGAAACAAAACCCAAGGAGACCAATCTCCCACTGAAAGAATCAACCCCTTAAGGATGGATTCCAAACAGAATATATTTACAGAAAATAGCCAAGAAAGCCAGACCCATGACAATAACTTTCAAAGTAGGATCATTACCATGATTAATAATATGAAACAGGAAATCCAAGAGGAATTAAACAACCGCATCAACCACTTTGAACAGGAATACAACAGGCATTTGGAGGAGTTGAGAAAAACAGTACAAGAAACAAAAATAGGCATAGAGCAGTTAAAGCAGTCTCAGGCAGAGTTTAAAATTGAACTAAAAGACAAGTTATCTTCAACCCAAAGCTCAACAGAGAGTCTTATCAGCAGAACTAACGAAGCAGAAAATAGAATCTCAGATCTTGAAGACAAAGTGGGAGAATTAACCAGCTCAATGGAAGAGGTAGTTAAAGCCAAAAAGGTACTTGAGAGGAACATTCAAGAGATATGGGACACTCTGAAGAAGCCTAACATGTGCATTCATGGAATACCAGAAAAAGAATCTCAAAATACCACACCTGACGAAATTTTACAAATTATCATAAAAGAAAACTTCCCTCAACTGAAGAAATTGAGGCCCATCCAAATACAAGAGGCATTTCACACTCCAAACAGATATGACCAAAATAGAAAATCGCCATGGCAAATAATAGTCAAAACACTCCACATTCAAGACAAAGAAAAGGTGCTGAAAGCTTCAAGAGAAAAAAAGCAAGTCACTTTTAAAAGCAAACCTGTTAAAATAACAAAGGACTTCTGAATGGAAACAGTAAAAGCAAGAAGAGCTTGGAGAGACATACTTCATGTATTAAATGAGCAAAAATGCCAACCCAGACTGATACACCCGGCAAAACTATCTGTCATGATTGAGGGAGAAAGAAATGTTTTCCAGCACAAAGACAACTTGAAGGGATCCATGTCTACCAAACCAGGCCTTCAAAAAATGCTAGAAATGATATGCAAACTTGAAGAAAAAATAACCATATCCAGGAAGACAGAAGAGTAGTATAATACCACAAAAACATAAACGTAAAATAATAAGCTTACAAAATTCACTAAACATAAAAAATGTCCAGAAATAAAAATAATTTCTCCATTACAACATTAAAGGTCAATGGTATTAACTCACGGATTAAGAGACACAGATTACAAACTTGGATTAGAAACCATAATCCATCAATCTGCTGCCTGCAGGAAACCCATCTCACCACAGAAGATAGGCACATCCTAAGAATGAAAGGCTAATCCAAAATCTTGCAAGCTGGTGGAACCAGGAAACAGGCAGGGGTAGCAATTTTGCTTTCAGACAAAGTGGACTTCAAACCAAAGAAAATCATAAGAGACACAGATAGATACTACATCTTAGTCACAGGTACAATTCACCACGAAGACTTCACAATACTGAACATATATGCACCCAATACGGGCCCCTCCACATTCATTAAGAAAACCCTACAGCGTCTAAAGCAAGAAATCAACCCCCAAACGATAATTTTTGGAGACTTCAACACTGCCCTCTCATCATGGGATAGGTCAACAGGTCAAAAGCTTAACAGAGACACTTTGGAACTTAATCAAACCCTGAAAGAAATGGACCTTACAGATCTCTATCGAACTTTTCACCCACGTACCAAAGAATACACATTTTTCTCAGCAGCACACGGAACTTTCTCCAAAATAGATCACATATTGGGCCACAAAATGAATCTCCACATATACAGGAAAGTTGAAATTCTAGCCTGTGCTCTATCAGACCACCACGGCCTAAAGCTGGACATCCACAACACAAAAAACAAGAGAAAATACATTAACTCCTGGAAACTTAACAATATGAAGCTGAATGAGAACTGGATTCAGGAACAAATTAAAAAGGAAATTCAAGATTTCCTGAAAGTGAATGATAATGAAAATACAACTTACCAAAACCTTTGGGACACAATGAAAGCTGTCCTAAGAGGTAAGTTCATAGCTCTTAATGCCTATATCAAAAAAATGGAAACTTCTGAAATAAATAACAATGCAGCTTAAAGCTTTAGAGAAACTAGAGCAATCTGATCCCAAAATTAGTAGAAGAGAGGAGATTAGCAAAATAAGGGGAGAAATATCTGAAATCGAGACTAAGAAAACGATAGAAAAAATCAACCAGTCAAAACGCTGGTTCTTTGAAAAAATCAATAAGATTGATACACCCCTAGCTAAATTAACCAAAAGCAAGAGAGAGAAAACCCAAATTAACAAAATTAGAAATGAACGTGGAGTTATCACTACTGATACCCAAGAAATCCAGAGAATTATAACATCATATTTCAAAAACTTATACTCTGTGAAGTTCGACAACACAAAAGAGATGGATGAATTTCTAAGTAAACACAACCTACCTAAATTGAATCAGGAAGTTGTGAATTATTTAAATAGTCCTATAACATATAAAGAAATTGAAGAAGTAATCTCGAATCTTCCTACCAAAAAATGTCCTGGACCAGATGGACTGAGCACAGATTTCTACCAGACATTTAAGGAGTAAATAACACCAATACTCCTTAAAATGTTCATCAAATAGCAAAGGAAGGAACACTACCAAATTCCTTCTATGAAGCTAATATTGTCTTAATCCCAAAACCTAATAAAGATTCACTTAAAAAAGAAAAATATAGGCTGATCTCTCTGATGAACACAGACGCAAAGATTCTCAACAAAGTCTTAGCAAATCGGATTCAAAAACATATCAAAAAGATCATTCACGGGGACCAAGTAGGCTTCATCCCCGGCACACAAGTTTCGTTCAACATATGCAAATCAATAAATGTAATTCATCATGTAAACTAGTCCAAAGCCCAAGACCATATGATACTCTCGATAGACGCTGAAAAAGCCTTTGACAAGATCCAACAGCCTTTTATGATCAAAACGCTAGAGACAATAGGAATGGAAGGAACCTTTATCAATATAATAAAAGCTGTATGCAAGAAACCCACAGCAAGGATTATGCTCAATGGGGAACAATTGGAAGCATTCCCACTTCCATCAGGAACTAAACAAGGCTGTCCATTCTCACCACTTCTATTCAATATTGTACTTGATGTCTTAGCTGAAGCCATAAGGCAAGAAAGGGACATAAGAGGGATTCAAATCGGCAAGGAAGAAGTCAAGCTCTCGCTATTTGCAGATGACATGATCTTATACCTCAGTGATCCCAAAAACTCCACCAGGAAGCTCCTGGAACTAATTGAGTTCAGCAGGGTGGCAGGATACAAAATAAATGTGCAAAAATCAGAGGCCTTCCTATACACCCAAAATGAAAGAAGTGAAAAAGCCTTGAGAGAAACAATCCCATTTACTATAGCCCCTAAAAAAATGAAATACCTTGGTATAAACCTAACCAAGGAGGTAAAAGACCTTTACAATGAAAACTTTAAAACCTTCAAGAAAGAAATAGCAGAAGACACCAGAAGGTGGAAAGATCTCCCACGTTCCTGGATTGGCAGAATCAACATCGTAAAAATGACCATCCTACCAAAGGCAATATACAAATTCAATGTTATACCAATTAAAATCCCAAAGCAATTCTTCAAAGAAGTTGACCAAATAATCTCAAAATTCATATGGAGGCACAAAAGACCCAGGATAACAAAGACAATACTGAGTAACAAAAACACTGCTGGAGTTATCACCATACCAAACCTTAGTCTACACTACAAATCCATAGTTATAAAAATGGCCTGGTACTGGCTCCAAAATAGATCCATAGATCAATGGATAAGGGTTGAAGACCCAGATATAAGCCTACAAAATTACAGCCATTTGGTCTTTGATAAAGTGGTCCAAAAAATCCAATGGAAAAAGAACAGTATCTTCAACAAATGGTGCTGGCAAAACTGGACCTCCACATGCAAAAGATTAAAGCTGGACCTATACTTGTCACCATGTACAAGACTTAATTCCACATGGATCAAGACCTTGATATAAGGCCAGAGACTATAAAAACCATGGTTTAAAGGTTAGGGAATTCCCTCGAGCTGATTGGGCTACGCCAACAGTTCCTAAACAGGCATCTAATGGCACATTCACTGCTACTAACTCTCAACAGTTGGGATCTTGTGAAATTAAAGAGCTTCTGTTCAAATAAAGAGATTGTAACATGAGCTCAAAGGCAACCCACAGAATGGGAGAAAATCTCCACTAACCACATATTTGATAGAGCTCTACTATCCAGAGTACACAAAGAACTTAGGAAACTAAACACCAAGGAAACTAGTGGCCCAATTAAAAAATGGGCCCTGGAACTTAAAAGAAACTTTACCCAGGATGAAATTAAATGTCTAACAAATATCTTAAAAAATGCTCCACTTCCATAGTCATCAGGGAAATGCAAATCAAAACTTCCCTGAGATATCATTTCACCCCTGTCAGGATGGCAAAAATCCACAATACAAACAACAACAAATGCTGGAGAGGATGTAGAGAGAGAGGAACTCTCCTACATTGGTGGTGGGAATGCAGCCTCACATAACCACTCTGGCGAGCCATCTGGAGATTCTTAAAGAAATTAAAGATTGAAATGCCATATGACCCTGTTATTCCACTTCTGGTAATAACCCCACATACAGCAAAAAATCACCTCGATAGCAGAAGTACGACCATGTTATTATCAGCACTGTTTACAATAGCAAAGTCATGGAATCAACCCAAATGTCCAACAGTTGACGAGTGGATAACGAAACTGTGATACATCTATACAATAGAGTACTACTCAGTCATCAAAACTGGTGAAACTGGTGAATTACTGGAATTTGCCGGGAAATGGATGTCATTGGAAATAATTATATTAAGTGAAATATCCCAGACCCAGAAAATTAAGCGCCATATGTACTCCCTAATAGGTGGCTCCTAGTACCAAACCCATCCAGCCCACCTAGAGACACTCAAAGATAAATCTCTGTAATACCTACAGTAATTGCAAGGATTATGAACAGGAGGGATGGGGTATGAGAGCCACGCCAGAAACAAGGAGAGAGGGGACCATGTTACAGCAGAGAAAATAGGCCTCAATCAAGGATGCAAGTAAGTAATGAGACATCTGGTTAAGTTCACAGACTTATGTTCCTGATCATTTACAACGGAGGGGTTATGATCTCACCAGAAGGAGAGGGCATATAGTCTGGCAGATAAAAGGTAACCATTTTGCAAATGGGTGATTAACCCCCACCACTGTGGTTTCCTGCTTTTATTACATCTACCTTTGAATGAGCTCTTATAACAAGACTCTAGTTTAACAGCTTTTTATCTCTGGCCAGGGGGTGACATCCAATACCCATCAGGATGGAGTGAAGGGCTTTGCAGGAGCAGCAAAACTGCCAAAGAAAATCAACAAACCATAATCCAGAACTTCAGAGACTCTATATCAACCACCTCGTACTAGGCCAACCTAATCTCTCCCCATCCTGAAGCTCAGGGAAATTTGCGGATGAGGAGGCATTAAGATTGTAAGAGCACAAAGATGGGAGGAGCAATGCTATACAAGATACTCCACACAAGTTAGGGCGAAGCAATCATAATTGGACTTTGCATGCCCTGCACAATGTCCAACACGCTATTGACCCCACAAAGTCTAGCATCCGCTAAAGTCACCAACATCCTTGGAGGCAAGACATTGACAGCCATAGTAGTGTTCCTATGCTTAAGGGGAACACAGGAAAGGGTTCAGGGAAATGCCACTGGGTCCTTGTACATCATCGAAGAGGAGAGACTGGCAGGCACATTAAAGCATTCTCTGGGGATTGGGGGGAGGCTCTGGGGGACGCAGAGGGATGGGTGTGGGGAGGGGGAACATGGGGGTCAGGGGGAGGAGGTGGGAGGTAGGGCACCTGTGTACCTTCTAAGTTTGTATGAGCAGAAATAATAATAAAAAATGTTTAAAAAAAAAACATACCCAACTCCAAGGCAAACACTATAAATAACCCTTGAGAATAGTGACACCAACTAATTCAGTTCAGTCAAAAACACGCAGAAACTGAAAGAAGGCATGAACAGGCAATACTACAATGCCCAAATCATGAGAAACAAAACACAAGAAAACAAATCTCTCACCCAAAGCATTAACCCTGTGATGACAGAATCCAACCAGAACAAATGTCCAGAAAATAGACAAGAAAGCCAACCCAAGATAATGACTTTCAGAGCATGATCATTATCATGATTAATACTATGAAAGAGGAAATCTGAAAGGAGTTAAATAACCGCATCTACCATTTTTAACAGGAACACAACAGACACTTGGAGGAGTTGAGAAAAACCGTTCTAGAAACAAAAATAGTCATACAGCAGTTAAAACAGTCTCAACCAGAGTTTAAAATTGAACTAAAAGACAATGTTATATTCAATGCAGAACTCAACAGAGAGTCTTATCAGCAGAAATAATGAAGAAGAAAATAGAATTTCTGATCATGAAGACAAAGTGGGAGTATTAACCAGCTCAATGGAAGAGGTTTTTAAAGCCAAAAAGATGCTTGAGAGGAATTTCAAGTGTTATGGGACACCCTGAAGAAGTCTAACATGCAAATTTATGGAATACCGAGCAAGAATCACCAAATAGCACATCTGAGGAAATTTTTCAAATTATCATTAATGAAAACTTCCCTCATTTAAAGAATGAGAGAGGCCCATCCAAATACAAGAGGCATTCCGCACCCCAAACAGATATGACCAAAATAGAAACTCACCATAGCAAATAATAGTCAAAACACTCCACATTCAAGACAAAGAAAAGATGCTGAGAGCTTCAAGGGAAAATAAAAACAAGTCACTTTCAAAGGTAAACCTATTAAAATAACAAATGACTTCTCAATGGAAACAGTAAAAGCAAGAAGATCTTGGAGAGACATACTTCAAGTAGTGAATGAGCGAAAATTTCAACCCAGGCTGATATACCCTACAAAAATACCTGTAATGAGGAGGGAGAAAGAAAAGTTTTCCAGCACAAAGACAACTTGAGGCTTACATGTCTACCAAACCAGGCCTTCAAAAAATACTAGAAATGATGCTCAAGCTTGAAGAAAAAAAACAAATGTATCCAGGAGGACAGAAGGGAAGTGTAATACCACCAAAATCTGAAAGCCAATTAATACACTTACAAAAGCCACTAAACATAAAAAAACTTCAGAAATAAAAATAATTTCTCCATCATGACACTAAATCTCCATGGAATTAACTCACTGATCAAGAGACACAGATTACAAACATTAAAAATCACAGCCCATCAATCTGCTGCCTTCAGGAAACTCATCTCACCACTAAAGATAGGCACATCCTAAAATTAAATGCTGGCCCAAAATTCTGCAAGCTAATGGAACCAGTAAACAGGCAGGGGTAGCTATTATGCTATCGGACAAAGTGGACTTCAAACTAAGAGACACAGATGGATACTACATTTTAGTCACTGATCAATTCACCAGGAAGACTTCACAGTACTGAACATATATATTAGGAGCCCTAATACGGGCTCCTCCAAATTCATTAAGCAAACTCTACAGTGTCAAAAGTGAGAAATCAATTCCCAAACAATAATGCTTGGGGATTTAATCACCTCCCTCTCAACATGATTAGATCAACATGTCAAAAACTTAACAGAGACACAGTAGAACTTCATGAAACTCTTACTGAAATGGACCTTACAGATCTCTATTGAACTTTCCTTCCACATACCATAGAATACACATTTTTCTCACCAACACATAGAACTTTCTCCAAAATAGACCACATATTGGGCCATAAAACAAATCTCCACATACACAGGAAAGTTGAAATTCTAGCCCGTACCCTATCAGACCACCATGGTCTAAAATTTGACATCCCCAACACAACAAACAACAGAAAATACACTAACTCCTATAAACTAAACACTTTGAAGCTGAATGAGAATTGGATTCAGGAAGAAATTACAAAGGAAATTCAAGATTTTCTGGCAGCAAATGATAATGATAATACAACTTATCAAAATCTTTGGGACACAATGAAATCTGTCCTAAGAGGTAAGTTCATAGCTCTTAATGCCTACATCAAGAAAATGGAAACATCAGAAATAAATAACTTAACAATTCAGCTTAAAGCTTTGGAGACACTAGGACACCAGCTCCAGGCTGGGAGGGGGGCCCTAGGCACACCCCAGGTCCCCAGGTAAACAGGTCCACTACCAGCACCTCTGCCCATTCTGCCTGCCCACCTGCTCTGGAAGAAACACTGCTCATCAGAATTCAACAGGTTCCAAAGCACACTGAAACAAACCTCTGTGGGAGAAAGGCCACACATCTGAAGTCCTCTAAATTCATCCTATCACATTGGAGAGATTCTTCACATCCAGCCCATTGATAAGTAAACACCTTTTTACCATCCTCTTCCTTTCAATTATTAGTTACTGTAGAGTAACTCTTCCATATAGTCACCCCCAAAACATATACAACTTCAGGGACTATACCATTCAATCTCACATGTCACTAAGGTACTAAATCATAAAAGTGCACTACCATACTAATATTCACCCCCTGTCCATTAACCTGACTTAATTGATGTACTAACAGTCTAATAGCCTCATCTAGGGACTAACAATAAGAACAAGCGTAACCAACACCGAGGCAAACACTAGTAATAACTGCTTGAGAGTAGTGATACCAACTAATTCAGTCAAAAACATGCAGAAACTGAAAGAAGGTCGAAGAGACAAAACAACAATGCCCAAATCAAACTACAGATCCATGAGAAACAAAACACAAGAAAACAAATCCCTCACCCAAAGAATTATCCCTGTAATGATAGACTCCAACCAGAACAAATTCACAGAAAGTAGCCAAGAAAGCCAACCCAAGATAATGACTTTCAAAGCATGATCATTATCATGATTAATACTATGAAAGAGGAAATCTGAGAGGAGTTAAATAACCGCATCTACCACTTTTAACAGAATGTAACAGACGCTTGGAGTTGAGAAAAACAGTTCAAGAAAAAAAAAAAAAGGCATAGAGCAGTTAAAATATTCTCGAGTAGTTTAAAACTGAACTAAAGGACGTTACCCAGAACGTAACAGAGAGTTTTATCAGCAGAACAAACTAAGCAGAAAATAGAATTTCAAATCTCAAAAACAAAGTGGGAGTATTAACTAGTTCAATGGAAGAGGTTACTAAAGCTAAAAAGTTACTTGAGAGAAATGTTCAAGAGTTATGGGACACCCTGAAGAAGCCTAACATGTACATTCATGGAATATCAGAGCAAGAATACCCAAATAACACACCTGAGGTAATTTTTCAAATTATCATCTAGGAAAACTTTCCTCATCTAAAAAAAAGAGGCCCATCCAAATACAAGAGGCATTCCACACCCCAAACAGTTATGACAAAAATAGAAACTCACCATAGCAAATAATAGTTAAAACACTCCACATTCAAGACAAATAAATGGTGCTGAGAGCTTCAAGGGAAAAATAAGTCGCTTTTAAAGGTAAACCTATTAAAATAACAAATGACTTCACAATGGAAACAGTAAAGTATGGAAAGACATACTTCAAGTATTGAATGAAGAAAAATGTCAACCCAGGCTGATATACCCCACAAAATTATCTATCATGATTGAGGGAGAAAGAAAAGTTTTTCAGCAAAAAGACAACTTCAAGGCTTACATGTCTACCAAATCAGGCCTTTAAAAATGCTAGAAAAGATAATCAAGCTTGAAGACAAGAACAAGCATATCCAGGAGCACAGAAGGGAATTATAATACCACCAAAACCTACAAGCCAAATAATACACTTATGAAAGACACTAAACATAAAAAGTGTCTGGAATTAAAAGTAATTTCTCCATTATAACATTAAAAGTTAATGAAATTAACTCACCAATCAAGAGACCCAGATTACAAACTTGGACTAAAAATCACAACCCATCAATCTGCTGCCTTCAGGAAACTCATCTCACCACAAAAGATGGGCACATCTTAAAAATGAAAGGCTGGTCAAATATTCTGCAAGCTAATGGAACCAGGAAAGAGACAGTGGTTGCTATTATGCTATCAGACAAAGTGGACTTCAAACTAAAACAAATCATAAGAGACACAGATGGATACTACATTTTAGGCACAGGTACAATTCACCAGGAAGACTTTACAATACTGAACATATATGCACCTAATACGGGCTCCTCCACATTCATTAAGCAAACCTCCTGTGTCTAAAGTAAGAAATCAACCCCCAAACGATAATGCTTGGGGATTTCAACACCGCACCACCCTCTTAACATGTGATAGATCAACAGGTCAAAAACTTAACAGAGACCACAGTGGAACTTAAACTCTTGGTAAAATGGACCTTTTCATCCACGCACCAAAGAATCAACACATGGAACTTTCTCCAAAATAGACCACATATTGGGCCATAAAACAAATCTCCACATATACAAGAAAGTTGAAATTCTAGCCTGTACCCTATCAGACCACCATGGCTTAAAGCTTGACATCCCCAACATAACAAACAACAGAAAATACACTAACTCCTGGAAACTAAACACTGTGATGCTGAATGAGAATTGGATTAAAGAAGAAATTACAAGGGAAATTCAAGATTTCTTGGCAGCAAATGATAATGAAAATACATCTTATCCAAATCTTTGAGACACAATAAAATCTGTCCTAAGAGGTAAGTTCATAGCTCTTGACAGCTACATCAAAAAATAGAAACATCACAAGTAAATAACTTTTCAATGCAGCTTAAAGCTTTGGAGACACTAGAGCAATCCGATCCCAAAAGCAGTAGAAGAGAGGAGATAAGCAAAATCAGGGGAGAAATATCCGACATTCAGCAAGGAAAATGATACAAAGAATCAACCAGTCAAAAAGCTGGTTCCTTGAAAAATATCAAGAAGATTGATACACCCTTAGCTAAATTACCAAAGGCAAGTGAATGAAGACCCAAATAAACATAATTAGAAATGAAAATTTAATTATCTCCACTGATACCCAAGTAATTCAAATTATTATAACGTCTTATGTCAAAATCTTACACTCTGTGAAATTTGATAACACAAAAGAAATGGATGAATTCCTAAGTAAGCACAACTTACCTAAATTGAATCAGGAAGTTTTGAATTATTTAAATAATCCTATAACATATGAGGAAATCTATGAAGTAATCTTGAATCTTCCCTCCAAACAATGTTCTAGACCAGATGGATTCAGCGCAGAGTTCTACCAGAACTTTAAAGAGCTAATAACACCAATACTCCTTAAAATGTTCCATCAAATAGCAAAGAAAGGAACACTACCAAATTCTTTCTATGAAGTTAATATCATCTCAATCCCAAAACCTAATAAAGATACACTTAAAAAAGAAAACTATAGGTCAATCTCTTTGATGAACACAGATGCAAAGATTCTTAATAAAGTCTTGCAAATCGGATTCAAAAACATATCAAAAAGATCATTCACGGGGATCAAGTAGGCTTTATCCCAGGCACACCAGGTTGGTTCAACATTTCCATATCAGTAAATATAATTCACCATATAAACCATTCCAAAATCCACGACCACATGATATTCTTGATATATGCAGAAAAAGCTTTTGAAGAGATCCAACAGCCCTTTATGATCAAAACCCTAGAGACATTTGGAATGGAAGGAACCTTTATCAATACAATAAAAGCTGTACACAACAAGCCACCAGAAAGGATTATACTCGATGGGGGAAAGCTTAAGCATTCCCACTTCCATCCGGAACTAGACAAGGCGTACCACTCTCACCACTTCTATTCAATATTGTACTTGAAGTCTTACCAGAGGCCATAAGACAATAAAGGGAGATAACAGGAATTCAAATCAGCAGGGAAGAAGTCAAGTTATCTCTATTTGCATATGACATGATCTTAAACCTGAGTGAACCCAAACATTCCACCAGGAAACTCCTGGATCTAATAGAGAAGTTCAGCAGGGTGGCAGAATACAAAATAAATGTACAAAAATCAGTGGCCTTCCTATATGCCCATTATGAAAGAAATGAAGAAGCCCTGAGAGAAACAATCCCATTTACTATAGCCCCTAAAAAATGAAATACCTTGGTATAAACCTAACAAAGGGAGTAAGAGACTTTTACAATGAAAACTTTTATTTATTTTTTTTTTAAAAAATATTTTAAATGAGCTTGACTCTTTTTTTTTTAATTTTTTTTATTATTATTTATTCAACTGCGTACGTGTGTGTATGTGCTCGTGCGTGCGCGTGCGTGTGTGTGTGTGTGTGTGTGTGTGTGTGTCTGTGTAGAACCACGGACGAATTCGCGAACCACCATGGACGCCTCCACCTCCTTCTGCCCCGGGATTCACAGGCTCCGCCCTACCAGGACCGGAAACGCAGGCCGCCCCCGCTTCCGCCTGGCGTCTATACGTGGGATCTGGGATCCGAACTCGGGACCTTCCGCCTGCAAGGCGGAGGCTTAACCCCTGAGCCACCTCTCCAGCCCTACAATGAAAACTTTTAAACCCTAAAGAAAGAAATTAAAGAAGACACAAGAAGGTGGAAAGGCCTACCATGTTCCTGCATTGGCAAAATCAATATCATAAAAATGACCATCCTACCAAAGGCAATACACAGATTCAATACGATACCAATCAAAATCCCAAAACAATTCTTTAAAGAACTTGATCGAGTTTAAAAAAATTCACTTATTTATATATTGGATTTTGGGTATATTTGGTCAATACATCTTAAATGTATTTCAGACATTTTAACTATTAAATTTAGTGATGAGAACCAAAAAAAAAGTTGATCAAACAATCTCAAAATTCATATGGAGGCACAAAAGATCCCGGATAGCAAAAACAATCTTGATTAACAAAAACATGGCTGGAGGTATCACCATATCAAAACTTAGTCTGTACTACAAATCCATAGTTATAAAAACAGCCTGGTACTGGCTCCAAAATAGACAAACAGACCAATGGATAAGGGTTGAAGACCCATATATAAGCCCACACAATTACAGCCACTTGATCTTTGACAAATGGGCCCAAAAAATCCAATGGAAAAAGAATAGCATCTTCGACAAATGGTGCTGGCAAAACTGGATGTCCTCATGCAGAAGATTAAGACCTGTACTTGTAAGCATGTACCAGACTTAATTCCAAATGGATGCAGGACCTCAATATAAAGCCAGAGACTATAAAAACCTTAGTTGAAAGAGTAAGGAACTCCCTTTAGCTGATTGGACTAGGCCAACAGTTCCTAAATGAAAATCTAATAGCACAGTCAATACAACCAACCCTCCTCAGCATGGATCTAAGAGCAGTGCAAGAGCGCAAAATTGAAAAGAATCAACAAACCATAACTCAGAATATCAGAGACTCTACATAAACCACCTGGAACTAGGTCAGCCTAATCTCTCCCCATCCTAAAACTCAGGGATATTTGCAGAAGAGTGCGTGGTAAGATTGTAAGAGCATAAAGATGGGGAGGAGCAATGATATGCAAGATACTCCACACAAGTTAGGGTCAAAGTAATCATAATAGGACCTTGCATGACGTGCACAATGACCAACAAATCATTGACCCCTCAATGTCTAGTATGGATCACAGGCACTAGAATCCTTAGAGGCAAGGGATTAACAGGCACAATAGTGTTCATATAAAAAGGGGAACACAATAAAAGAGCTCTTGGCAATGCTACTGAGTCCTTATACCTCATCAGAGAGGAGGACCCAGAAGCAAGTTTTGACATGCACACTGAAGGATGCTCCAGGGATTGGGGGGTGGACAATGGGAGAAAAGGATGGAAGGGAGAAAATGAGGGGGAAAAGGGAAGAGGGAGCATGGGAATCAAGGGAGGGGTGAAGGGAGGGAGGGGAATGGGGTACCTATCAAGTTTGTGTGAGTGGAAAAAAAAGACAGAAAGAAAGAAAGAAAACATACAAAAAAATAACCAACACTCAACAGATGGGATCTTATGAAATTAAAGAGCTTCTGTTCAGATAAAGAAATTGTAACTCGAGCACAAAGGCAACCCACAGAATGGGAGAAAATCTTCACTAACCACATATCTGATAGAGCTCTATTATCTAGAGTGCACAACGAACTTAGAAAACTAAACACCAAGGAAACAAGTGGCCCAATTAAAAAATGGGCCTTGGATCTTAAAAGAAACTGTACCAGGGATGAAATTGAAATGTCTTACAAGTATCTTAAACAATACTCTGCATTCTTAGCCATCAGGGAAATACAAATCAAAACCTCCCTGAGATATCATCTCACTCCAGTCAGGATGGCAAAAATCCACAATAGAAACAACAACAAATGCTGGAGAGGATGTGGAGAGAGGGGAACTCTCCTACATTGCTGGTGGGAATGCAGGCTTATACAACCACTCTAGTGATCCGTCTGGAGATTCTTAAAGAAATTAAAGATTGAAATGCCATATGACCGTGCTGTTCCACCTTTGGGAATAATTCCAATACAGCAAAAATTCACCTCAATAGCAAAAGCATCACCATGTTCATAGCAGCATTGTTTACAATAGCAAAGTCATGGAATCAACCCAAATGTTCAACAGTTGACAAATAGATAAGGAAAATGTGGTATATTTATACAATGGAATACTACTCAGTCATCAAAAATAATGAATTAATGAAATTTTCCGGGAAATGGATGGAATTAGAAAAAAATTATGTGAGTGAAGTATCCCAGATACAGAAAATTAAGCACCATATGTACTCCCTAATAGGTGGATCCTTGCACCAGACTCACTTAATGACACACTCAAAGATAAATCTCTGTAATACCTACAGCAATTGCAAAGATTATAAATAAGAGGGTGTTGGGCCTGCCCAGGGATAACAGTCTGGGAGGGAGTGAGCAGGGCATGGCTTAGCACATGGGGCCAAAGATGGCGCTGGGAGCTGGTGTCCTAGGCGTGACCCTGATCACATTACAGAGAGTCCTAATTGGCTTATAGGAGCCAACATAGATTTATGTTTAGTCTGACCTATGCAGAGTATGTGCTTTACTTACCATTAAGGTAATTGGCTGCCTGTTTCATGCGCTCTGATTCTTTGTCTATATAAGCTGGTTTGTTGCCCCCAATAAACCAAGATCTTGCTCTGACAAACTCCCCATCTGTTGCCGAGTCTCTGGAGGGCTGAAGCAGAGGTGTGGGCGGTCAGGCTTTACTTATCTTTGTCATTGCAGCCAGGACCTGTGTAACTGAGTGAGTGAATGAGTGAGTGATGGAGTTTCGCCTTGACAGACTCCCTGCTGTGTCCGGAGTCCCCTGGATTTGGGTAGGGGTAAAGGGCCTGCAGCATATTCACCTTTCTCCACCATGACAGCCTGTAGTTGTCACAGTGTATGCCTGGGAAAATCACCCCAGCATTCTGGTGCCCTGTGTGAGGCGGCTTCTCAAAATGGGTGGGGCTAAGCAGACTTTGGGGTAAGTGAAAACTTGGGAAATATGGGGAATTCATCGTGGAAGGATGAAGCAGTGCCAGGAGCACTGGGGTCGGTACTATGAAGCCAGGGTTTAAGAGTTATAAGCTCTGCTATTTCAGAAATGTGGCAAACAGCCCTTGAATTAGCACCTTGGATCCAATCGGACAATATGTTTTTGTCCACCACCTGGACTCAGGTGAGGAATCTAGACAGGAAGCGGGAGGAACATTTTGGGGTGTCTCCTTCTCCAGGATTTTACTGCATTGTTTTTGCCCTTGAGGCAGTGTTGCTTCCTGATCCAATCCAGCCTCCAGGAGAGGCAAAGGCAAAGGGGGAGGGGGAGGAGCTGCCAGAGACGGATTCTAGCTCCCAGGCTTCTAGCTCCCCAGGCAAAGGGGGAGGGCCCCAGCCGTTGGAGCCAAAAATAAGTTATTCTGGGCGCCCTTCCACATGGTGGGGCCGGGAATACAGCAGAGATTCTGCCCAGCCAGCGGCTGGGGTCACGGAGCAGCAGCTGGAGGAAACCCTCCATGGGAACACAGGGCCGCAGGGCCGGGAAAGTAGTGAGGAGCAGCCAGAGCATCTTCTACATCCCCGCACAACTTCGGAGCCACTGCAGCAGACATTCTGCTGGGCCGCCCTCCGGGGACGCAGGGAAGCAAGGCGAGGAAAACCTCCACAGGACCGGGGCCGCTGGACCGTGGGCTGGGGAAAGCAGCGGGGAGCGGGAGAGTGACTTAGAGGAATTCACACTGGGCCATGTTGCCCCAGCGCTGGGCACCCAAGGAGATTGGGAAATGTCTGTGGGGGAGAAAACCCAAACGCGCCAGGCAGAAAGCCGCGTGGAGCTGAGAGAGGGGGTGGAGCTGCCAGAGCTCCTAGACCTGGCCAACACAGAGCAAACGGCTCAGAGAGGGGGTGGGGCTGCATTCGCTTCAAGACCTGCAGGTCGGGGAGTGGCCAGAGATGGTACCTGGCAAGGTCAGTTCCTTTCATCCAGGATTATCCCTACTCGTAGGGGAAGGGCCTTGCACAGTCCAGGGGCTGGAAAAAAATGCAAGTGAGCAACTGCGAAGTGGGACTGGTCTGGGGAGCGGGACTGGTCTCGGGAGTGCAACTGGGACTAGTCACAGTATCCAGACTTAGCTCTCCTCAAAAGGGAACAGGGTGCAAGCAGGCTGGATGAGAGCTCTTCCCCACTCACCCTCACCAAAATTTCTCCTGAATGGGCACTCAAGTACACTGGTCCCTATCAGGCTAAAGCAGGGAATCTGGAGCTGGAGCCCAAGAGTACTGAGAACCTAGATACAGAGGGCAATCGCCCTGCAGTATGGTATCCCTGGGAAGGAAAGAACATGGAAAAAACTAGATAAAGGTCCCTCTGGAGTGCCAATAGCAGGCATTGTACAAAACCCTGGAATGCCCCCCCTCACCCCCAGCACGTACCAGGAAGAGGAAAATGCCATCAATCACCATTACTCAGGGGGCATTGAGGAAGGCTAGTGCAAATTCCTCAGTTCCTTGTGCAGGCAGAGGGGAACTGTCTCTGTGTTTATCTAAGCTTGATTTAAAAAAGCTTTTGCCCTTCATGCACTGAAGGGACCACAAAAACTGTCTGTTGTTCTGTATACTTTGCCTGTGATAAAAATAAGGCTTAATTTGAAAAAAGGAAACAAAAGAAAGAAAAAGCCACAAAACAAAGAAATCTAAACTTGACATTTGCCTAAGGAGATAGGTAGAAAATGAATAGGCATGCCCAAGCAGACCAACCCAGGACCCCTTCCGACAGGGGAGAGATAAAAAGATGCTTTGAATATGACCAGACTGGGCACTTTGAGATGGTTACATGCACAGGAAGCTTTCGTGGGGCCTATGTCCCAAACATGGGAATTTCCACTGGAGGAAAGATTGACCCCTGAACCCCAGGGCCCAGGGGTCGAGATCCCTGGTGGAGATCAATGAAATGACCTGAAGCTTTTAGCTTCCTTCCGATGGGAAAAAGGAGTTTTCCTCTGATATCCAGCAAAAGAAGGCCTAAAATGCCAGGTTGAGCATCTCATGAGAACCTTGGGTCTAACATGCAAATGGGAAGCCTCTTTGTTTCTAGACTAGGGAGCACAAAATTCCAGTGCTCACTTCCTTCCTAGGCTTTTGTCAATCTTTGATTTTACTAGAATGTTAATGATCAGGAAAATGACAATTTCATCAGTCACTCACAAAGTAACTACTGACATTCCTTATATGCTTAATGATGTTGCTTTTAGACATTCCCTCATTTAATAAAACAAAATAGATCATTCACATGGTTTTAAACAGGTTTTAAGATATGATCATAAAGATTCACAGCTGCCAGAGAAATAAGGTCTTCAGTATGCAGATTAATTCCAGACAAAGACAATGACTATTCCAGGTTAGGTAATAGGTTTTCTTTACTAACTTTTGCCTGTACCCACAGTAAAATTACTAAGCTTATTTGGTTTATCCCATGTGCCTTTCCAGTTACAATGGTTTAATCCTTGTATAGACCTTAAAAGTTTAATCTGTGTTTTGTCTGTTATAGGAAACTTAAAGTAATGGAGCCATATCCCAACACTTGTTAGATGAGGATGCCAGGCTGCTCTCACACTCAATGCCCCATTTCATCAGGAAGCAGCCAGAATGATCGTCGACCCTTATCCCCTGAGCAGTCTGGATCCTCAAATAGGCTAGAGGTAAAATAGGCAGGTTTAGAACACCATGCTGGGATGAGTCTCTCAAGGTCTTTGAAAGTTTTTAAAATTCCAAAAATTATATCCCCCTCTGCTAGATGACCCCATACTCAACTAAATTAAAGGTCCAATTATTAAAACAAAAAGGGAGTAAGCCCACATTATTGGCATTATTTACCATCAACATTTTAAATTTTCAAAAAGTCGATCTGAGTTTGACCTAACATCTAGAAAAAAATTGTTCTTTTAATAACTATATCACTTACGTGTTTCTTCAGCACATCTCTCAACAGCACTCCATCTAAGAGACCACACTACAGACATCCATGCCATACCCCCCCCAGAGATGTGATTCAGCTTGGATGCTTGTGAGGCCTTGATCAAATGACAGACCAGGCAGGCGTGTATTGCCAATGTGAGCCACATGCAACTTCCCCAAGCTACGTGCTGCCAGGCCTGCTGAAATGCCAACTTGCCTGACTGAGAAGACCAACTGGGACAGGACAACAGTGAAAGCTCATGCTGGGACTTATGGGACATTGGACATATATACAGTTAATTGTAAAATACCATCTCTATTAAAACAAAAAGGGGATACGTTGGGCCTGCCCAGGGATAACAGTCTGGGAGGGAGTGAGCAGGGCATGGCTTAGCACATGGGGCCAAAGATGGTGCTGGGAGCTAGTGTCCTAGGGGTAACCCTGATCACATTACAGAGAGTCCTAATTGGCTTATAGGAGCTAACATAGATTTATGTTTAGTCTGACCTATGCAGAGTATGTGCTTTACTGACCATTAAGGTAATTGGCTGCCTGTTTCACCCACTTTGATTCTTTGTCTATATAAGCTGATTTGTTACCCCCAATAAACTGAGATCTTGCTCTGACAAACTCCCCGTCCATTGCTGAGTCTCTGGAAGGCTGAGGCAGAGGTGTGGGCGGTCAGGTTTTACTTATCTTCATCATTACAGCCAGGAGCTGTGTAACTGAGTGAGTGAATGAATGAGTGATGGAGTCTCACCTTGACAGACTCCCGGCTGTGTCTGGAGTCCTCTGGATTTGGGTGGGGGTAAAAGGCCTGCAGCATATTCGCCTTTCTCCACCCCGACAGCCTGTTGTTGTCACAGTGTATGCCTGGGAAAATGACCCTAGCAGGAGGGAAGAGGAAGGAGGGACCTGCCAGAAACAAGGAGAGAGGGGATCATGCTATAACAGAGGAAATAGGCCACCAGCAAGTACTGCAAGTAAGTAATGAGACATCTGGTTAAGCTCACAGACATTCCTTCCTGTCAGTTGCAGCAGATGGGTTTTGAGCTCAACAAAAAGGGAGGGCATAGAGTCTGGCAGATAGAAGGTAACCATTTTTTAAATGGAAGACTGACCCCCCCCAACAGTGGTCTCCTACTCTTTTTCCATCTGCCTTTGAAGCTACTCTTATAATGAGACTCTATTTTAGCAGCCTTTTATCTCTGGCTAGGTGGTGACATCCAATACCCATCAGGATGGAGCCAAGGGTGGTGCAGTAACAGCAAATCTGGAAGAAGAAGAAGAAAAAGGAATAACAAACCATAATTCAGAACATCAGAGACCCTACATTAATCACCAGGAACCAGGGCAGCCTAATCTTTCCATATTCCAAAGCTCAAGGAAAATTGCAGAAGAGGGGGCTGTAAGATTGTCAGAGCCTAAAGATGGGGAGAAGCAACGATATGCAAGATACTCTATACATGTTAGGGCCGAAGTAATCATAATAAGACTTTGCATGACCTGCACAATGACCATCATGTCATTGACTCCCCCCAAAGTCTAACATGGATCACAGGCTCTAAGATCCTTAGAGGCAAGGGATTAATAACCACAATAGTGTTCCTATACTAAAGGGGAGCCCCAAAAAAAGAACTTTAGGCAATGCTACTGAGTCCTTATAACTTGTCAGAGAGGAGAACCCAGAGGGAAATTTGACATGCTGACTAAAGGATGCTCCAGGAATGGGAGGGAAGGGGGCACTGGGAGAAAGGGAGGGAGGGAGGGAAAGGAAAGGGAATAGGAGGGAGGAAGGAAGGGGATCTGGGGAGGGGTGGAGGGAGGAGGGGATTGGGGTACCTATCAAATTTGTATGAGTGGAAAATAAATTAAAAAATGTTCTTATAACAAATAATAAATTTTAAAATAAACATTTTAATCATTTACATATATATGCTCATATTGTAATCATATATGTAGTATATAATTATACAAATAATCATTGTGTGTCAATTAAAAGTAAAATAATACCAAAATACAAAAAAATATAAAAATAAATAAATGTAATGTGCTTTGTGTCAAGTTGACAAGGAATAGAATGTCAGAGTTAGATTCAGATGTCAACTTGAGAGTTCAGGGTTAGAGTTTGGGAATACTTGCAAAAAACTCAGTGGTTAAGTTAGCTCTGGAGAGAGTCTACAGGAAATTGGTAAGTTGATGGGGAAAGTGCAGTCCACAGTGAGTGGAACTAGTTCCTGAGCAAGTAAATAACATGGAGGGAGTTTACTGAAGAAATTGACATCCTTTGGTACACTTGGCCAGATATAATGATCTGGCAAGTAAGGTTTGTCCCTCCCTCAGTACCCTGTGGATGCATGAATATTCTGTGGCCACTTTCCTTGGCTCCTAGTGCTGATGTGAGTTCTCTTGCCAAGCTGACAAGGAATTGTAACCAAGAATTGTAAGTGAAAATAAAGTCCCTGGTTCCCTTGAATTGATTGGTCATGAATTTATCAGTAACTAACTGTTACAAATACAATACAGGACCTTTAAAGGAATCATTAGTTGAGAAATTGGCTGCAAGTTAACTTTTATTAAGATTCAAATATTTGATAAAGGAATCCATGTAGATGACAACCAAGTGTGTTGCATGTGGAGACATGCTTCATTAGAGGTATGAAACAGTGACATTTCAGTTTCCAACCTTTTTATGTGATTAAGGATTTAAATTTATTTAAATTTCTTATACTTATTGAACTTAAAGAAGTCAAAGTTTAGACTTGCAGGCACTTGTTGAAAAACATGAAACACCTTGCTTATATACATACTATTTCCATTAGCAAGAAACAGAGCAAATAATCAGATGCTCAATAGAAAACTGTTTTATCATTATAAAGTTAGAATATAGCAGTTTTACCAGATAATATGCAGAGTTTCCCGTGCAGGAAGAAGAAACCACAGACTGCAGAATCAAACCCACCCTTAGCAAAAGCTCATGGGTGCATTCTGCAGTTCCCTAGGTACCAAGAGTCCCTACAGGTCGAGTGAGCCTCTGTTGGCCGTCATCAGCTCATCCGGGTGTTTTGTGTCCCATTTTGATCAAGAACATACTTGCATGCTGGTTTGTGTCTGGGTTCTCACTGACGTCCCATTGCTATGTCTTTGCACGGTGAACACAGATCTCTTTCCCTTCTTCTACCCTAGAAAAAGGAGTTCTAGCCAGACCCTTGCTGAGATACTATTCTTTATCTCCTGCAGATGTGGCAGAGGCGTGGAACACATGTTAGTCTCCACTGGTGACTCTGGAATTATGGACAGAGTTCCTGACAATTCATGAGAAGGCACAAATGTTTCTAACTCACTTTTTACCCCATAATAAAACCATGTATTCTCCTAATACAACTTCCTTGGGAAAGCTTATAAAGGTGTCAACTTAATGGTGGAGGTGTTGAGCCCTGGGCACTTTTGTAAAAAATCAGTTGTTGAATCAACCCCTTGAGCAAACATGCCAGAGATTGTCAAATGGATGGAGAAGCCCAACCCATCGTGGGTGTGGCTTGTCCCTGGGAAGTTGGGTACAATGGGGAAAATGGGTAAGGAAATAGGCATTATTTTGTATATTTGGCTAAACATGCTGCTCTGCCAAATGAGGATTTTCTCTCTCAGCAATCTTGTAAGTTTTGTGTAGCCAGTTTCCCCTACCTCTGCTATTGGCTTGAACACTCCTGCCAACCTGAAGGAACTGTAATTGAAGTATCGTAAGACAAAAATGAAACCTCCTAGCTCTCTTGTGAACCATTTGGCCAAGAATTTATCAGCTGTGGTGCAAATTACCAGCAAGAGAATTTGTTATCAGATGTGGAGTGTTGCCGCCACATCTGTGTGGACTTCATGGGTTTCAATTTCTTTGAGGAATTTTACAAAAATTGAAATTGACAAGATTGCATGGTATAAAAACCATTCAGCAGATTTTTATGGGCCGTTTGGAGACAGTCATGCGAATCGCTTGGGCCTATATTGTAATGAAAGAAGCAAGAACTTTGGTAATGCTCAATCTAAAGATGAAAGATTGGTTTGCTTGTAGAGGAGAGATGTGTTAGCACAGTAGTCTGTTTTTAGTGAATACAGGTCAGGCTGCAGAGCAGCTTTGGCCATTGGAGAAATGAACACAATTGAAGAAAACCATAGTGCTTTATAATGGGACTGTGAAAGAAATGAATGCCACTCTAAGAAGATTTGGTGGTGTGAAAACCCTCATTCCTCTGTGGGATGGAAGTCCATCTTGAAACCATTTTGAAAATTTTGGCTGCCTAGAAAAGGGCTTTTCTAGAGTCAGCATAAAAATTGGCAGCTGTGGTTTGAGTGGGCCAAGCTATGTCTCAGTCTTGCTGTAGAATCATCCCGGTATTATTGGTTTAGATGCAAGCTTGAGGGATTCATGAAGAATGAGTGACACTTGTTATCAAGTGGCAGCTTTAGAAATGCTTCAAAGGAAGGTGAAATTTGCAGTTGCAGGGATTAATCCAGCATGTTGTTGGAGGTGTTAGAACCACAAGAGTCTAGTGATGATTGTTGGGATGTAGATTCGACTCGAACCAGAGAGACACTGCCTGCCTGTTCAGCCTTCAGCCATACAAAGTCACTGGGGTTGTCCATGATCTGTGAGCCACTGTGAATGTGTAACCAACACCAGGAGAGACTTTCAACTTTGAAAATGTTGGAACTACACTTTTAATGATAAAACATTTTGAAATTGGTCTATAAGATCATTTAATTGTAACCTACAATTAATGAAATTTAAGGTATTTTATATTTTTTCTTTTTAAAATAAATTTATTTAATTTGTGTTTTTATATACACACTCTTTGCCTCCCTCATTCGCCCTCCCTTACTCCTTCCCATCCCTCTTCATGGGTTGAGTCTACTACCCTCTTTTCTCCTGTCCTTTGGTTCTGTGGGTCCTGGCATTCCATCTGTATCATCTGATATCTGGTGTTTCAGGCCTCTGCGGCAGACCAAGAGGCCCCTTTCTTGGGTGGCCTGCTGATATGGGTACTTCCATATCTCTGTCTGACCCCTCCCCCCTAAGGATCCTGCTGCCTGAAACTGTTTCTCCTGAGATTTGTACCACGCCATGGGGCCATACTGACATGTCCTCCACTGCATGCAGGTCTGATTAGTTCAAGTCCCATGGTTGTGAGTTCCTGGCTGCAGCTGCCCTGTCTTGTGTGGAGTGACCTGTGCAGCCATGGAACTCTCCATCTTTAGGCTCTTGCAGTCTTACTGCCCCCTCTTGTGTAAAGCTCCCTGAGCCTCCAGATGGAGAGAGATTTAGCTGGCCTGGTTCCAGGTGAACATTGAGGGGTTGCTGCTATTCTGTATTCAGGTTGTTCATTGTTGTCCACTTTTCTGTTCTCGCTCTACACAAGGCTGTACGTCCTACCTGGGTGTTGAGATCCTCTCCTATCCAACAATACAGAAACTGTTCAAGAGAGGCCTTTATACAAGAGAAGGCTTGAAGAAGAGGGAAGATCAGAGGTAGGGCACTAGTGGGTGGGGTCAACCTCCAGGACATCATCTGGCTGTCTACTAATCACTAAACTTTTCTCACAAGATGGAAAGCACATGTCCAGCGCTTCAAATCAGTTCAAGCACCAGTGATCAGGAAGGAGACTGACGGTAGATTGGGTCAGATATCTTGCTAATTATGGGTCTTCTTGACAGTGGCCTTATTTTTCTATTGAACTTTATTCCTGTCTTTATTATCTTTGTGTCTTGTTTACCCTACCTTCCTATTTGACTCTTTTATGGTTGTAAAGGGTAATTAAAAGCTTTTCCCTTGAGTATGTCATTGTGGGGTGTCATAGTTAAGCACAGATGTCAACTTGACTGTTGAGGGTTTGAGCTTTGGGCACAGTTGTAGAGAGTTGATAGTTGAGTTAAGCCCAGAGCAAACCTGAAGGAGATTGTCTAGCTGTTGGGGAAGACCCAGCCTATGATGGGTGGGATTAGACCCTGGATAAATCACAGAGAGCTGGTTGAGAGAGTTGGCATCAAGGATTGTCCATCTCTCAGTCGTTATGTGGTGATGGTATGGCCAGTTCCCTCAGCTCTGGTGTTGGTTTGTGCTCTCCCATAAAGCTGGACTAAGAACTGTAACCAGACTCTCATAAGAAAGTAAACTCCTTGTTTCCTTAAGCTGTGTGATGGTCATTTATTAGCAACCATACAGGCGAACTGCAGCAGAATTTGGTACCCAGGAAATGGGGTTTTGCTGATAAATCTGACTATGTGGATTTTGTGACTTTTGAACAGTTCTGCTGGAAAAAGTTGGAAATGCTTGGTGATTTTCACTGTGTGGATTTATAAATACCGCTCTTCAGTGCTTAGTGGCCAATTGCTGAGATAGATTATTTGGGCCCAATTTGTGATGAGAGGAACAAGGACTTTGATAAAGTTGAATTTAGAGATGATGGACTGGTTTGCTTGATTGAGGAGAGCTGTGTTGGTAGCTGTGAAGCTCTGGAAAAGGAAAGAGCAGGCAGTAAAACAGCTGTCATTGTTGTAGAAATGAACATCAGTGAAGAAAAACCTAGTGACATGCACTGGGACGGCGGAGGAAGTGAAAACCACCATATGGCAAGTTCATGATTTGGAAACTCAAATTTCTTCAGGGACTGAAAGCCCACGTTAAAGCTGTTTCTTGTCCTTTGGATGTTTGGCTGCCTAAAAGAGGTTTTTCCAGCATCAGCATGTTAAAGCTGGTACAACTGTAGCTCCAGTGGACTAACCTACATTTCAACCTTGCTTCGGAATCTGGCAGCATCCCTCAAGTGATACTGATTTGGGCGTGCTACTGAAGGATTTGTCGACAGCAGCAAAAGCTTGCCACCAAGTGGCAGGCATAGAGTTCCTGCAAGAGATGGTGAAGCTTAAAGCTGCAGAGGAGAACTCAGAGTGGTGTTTGAGATGCCAGAACGGTGGTACTGTTGCTGAGGACGACTGCGAGTGGAGACTCAGCCTGGTTCAAGGATCTCTGCTTTTATAGGGACTCTGCAAACAGGGACTGGCATTCCCTAGAATCTTTGAGCCACCTTGACTACTTGACGAGCGGCAGAAGATGGACATTGAAGTACAGGATGCAGTAATTTGTTGGACTTTGATCTTTTTAGTGTTTTCTTATTGTTTTAAGATCCTTCTGTTTTAAAGTATTTAACTTATTGAGTTTAAGAAGGTTAAGAACTTTTAACTTTTAAAATGTTGGAACTAAAGCTTTAATGAGAAAACACTTTATATTAGTCCATGGAATGTATTTATATTTTAACATGTGTGGGGACAAGGAAAGGTTACAGTTTAAAAGTGCTATTGTTTTTGTGTCAAGTTGACAAGGGGTGGAGTGTCATAGTTAAGCACAGGTGTTAACTTGACTGTTGAGGGTTTGAGCTCTGGGCACAGTTGTAGAGAGTTGATAGTTGAGTTAAGCCCAGAGCAAACCTGAAGGAGATTGTCTAGCTTTTGGGGAAGACCCAGCCCATGGTGGGTGGGAGTAGGCCCTGGATAAATCACAGAGAGCTGGTTGAGAGAGTTGGCATCCTTCTGTTCACTTGGCCAGACATGCTGGTCTGGCAAGTAAGGATTGTCCATCTCTCAGCTGTTATGCGGTGATGGTATGGCCAGTTCCCTTGGATCTCATGTTGGTGCGTGCTCTCCCATCAAGCTGGACTAAGAACTATAACCAGACTGTCATAAGAAAGTAAATGTCTTGTTCTCTTAAGCTGTGTGATGGTCATTATCAGCAACCATGCAGGCGAACTGCAACATGAGGGCTTAGAATTAGTTTCCACTTAGAAAGAAGAACAAATAATGTCTGGTTTTCTGTGTTTAGAATACATCTATCAGTATGATTTCTTCCAGCTCCATGCAATTAGCATCAAATTTCATTAATTCATTTTCATAGCTGTCTAGTATTCTATCATGCATATGTATCACATTTTCATTATCCATTTGTTAACCATCAGACATCTGGCTTATTCTATGACTTTGCTATTATGAATAGTGATGCAATGAACATGGGTATATGTACATGTGTTACTATAGCACAATAAAGCATTTTTACACTTGGTCTTAGCCAAAAGGCTGAGAAGCGATTCACAATGAAGCATTTTTGGGGAATATCCCCAGCTGTGATAGAGCAGGGTGATATAGCATTTACGTTTTTCACTTTTTTAAGAATCACCATACTGGTCTAATGCTAAGGTCTTTGATCCATTTGGAGTTGATTTTCATGCATGGTGACAAGTAAGAGTCCAGATTCAATCTTCTGTGTGTGGATATCTAGTTCTGCTTGAACCATTTGTTAAAGATACTGTTCTTCTGCCATTGAGTTTTCTGAGCCAGGCTGCCAATTGCTAAGTTGTGATATTTGATCAATGTTTGTAATTTATGTCTTTTGATTAGAGAGGTAATTCGTTCTTGTGGTGCATTTCTTTGCTAGGAAGTTGTGTTGGTATTATTTTTCCCTTGTGTCCTCTCAGATATGTTTGTACTTTTCTTTTAAGCTAAGTCTTTTTTCTAGCATCCTTTGTAGGCCAGTTTGTTGTTCATGTAAGACTTTGCTTGTCCTTAAGATGGAAGAGTTTTCTTTCATCCTAAATTATGACTGATATTTTTCATGGGTATATGAGTCTGTGTTGGCATTTGAATTCCTTGATGACCTGAAGTATATCTTTTCAAATTCTTCTGGCTTTTACTGTTTCCCTTAAAAAATCAGCTGTAATTTTATTACGTTTAACTTTAAATAAGATGATTTATTTTCTCTTGACATTGTCAGCATGTTGTCTTTGTCACATATCTGTGCTGTTTTGATTATAATTTGTTGTGACAAGTTTCTATTTTGTTCATATGTGAATGGTGTAGTATATGCCCCTTGTACTTGTATGGGAACCTCTTTCTTTAGATGTGGAAAATTTTCACGAATGATAGTATGAAAAACTCTTCTGGAGTGGCTTCAGGGGTTTCTTCTTCTGTTATTACATGAATGCACAGGTTTGATTTCTTCAAGGAGTCCCATAACACTTGAATATTCCTCTCCAGTATCCTTTTGGCTTTTCTAACCTCTTTGATTGAACCAATTTGTTCTGCCATCTTGTCTTCTAGTTCTGATATTCTATTATTGCTTCATTGGTTCTGCTGGTAAGACTTTCTGTTAAATTTTGGATTATAGCTAGCTTATTTTTAATTTTAAGCTCAATCTCTGTATGAGATGTGTTCAACTGCTGTATGTCTATATTTGTCTCTTCAACTGCCTTTTTCATTTAATCTAGGTGCATTGTTGTGCTCCTATTCATATTGACTAATACAGTTAATTAACTCCTCTTGGATGTCCTTCTTTTGTTGTTTTCATCATGGTAAATATCATTCTTTGAAAATCCTTGTCTTGATTATTGATTTCTCGACTAATATCCAAGGGGTTATTCTGTTAGGGATCCATTTTTACAGTGTGAACAATTTTTATGGGGGAGTGTCATGGTTTTTGTTGTTTCTTGTGGCTTTATGGTGTCACTTGGCCATTTTCTGTTTGATTTCTAGAGTCTTTCTTAATGTGTTTTTATGACTGTCAGGTGTCAGACAGAATTGCTGCACTTGTACTGTCATTGCTGCTGTTTACCTAAGTATTTAAGGTCTCAGTCTAGGATTCTTTGCTGCCATTTCGTGTGTAACATGATATATTATCAAAAAAGTGTGAAAGCCCTTCTCTTGTGGAGGTGACAGAGTTTAGGTCTAGATTTGGCTAGATGTTTGAGATTAGGTGCCAGAGATTGTTATGTGTGGTTTGGGTTAAATATTAGATCAGCTTTATATTATGGAATAGGGTGGGTTTAGTAGTCAGGGGTTAGAGCTTAGAGTACTATGTCTATTAGTTCCTTTCAGGTTTATGAGTGTGATAGTTAATACCCTAAGGGGTGTGTTTTTGGAGTTTTTTTGAGTGCTGTACTAAAGCAGAGGTGACCATCCATTGTGATAAGAAGGAAAGTAAAAGGGTTACTTATCTTATGGTTGGATGTGAAGATTCCTCTCTGTGCTATGGAAGGAGCTCTAGGATCCTCAGTAAGCAAGGTATTGGTGTTGCCGTCCCAGGTTTGTGGTACCTGCAGACTTTATGAAATCCCTGGAGATTCTATTATTGGTTGAATGAGGAGAGTGTTGGTTAAGGCTGCCTTGCACTGGTCCCCAACAGAGAGAGGAAATCTGATCCATCCATGCCTGCTCATGTCCCAGAGCCCAGGGGAGTTTCTGAGGACCAGACAGGAATTTAGTGCCCTGCAGGCCCTAAGCACAAAAGCAATGTATATTATATTATAAGACAAAGGTAAAACCCATGGGGATGAGGTTTGAAAGGTTACAGCTTAAAAGCTATATGTTTTTGTGTAAAGTTGACAAGTGATAGACTGCTACAGTTAGACACGTGTCTACTTGATGGTGGAGATTTCATGCTCTGGGCACTTTTGTAATCAGTGGTTGAGCATGCCCCCAAGAAGCCTGTAGGAGTCTGCCAGGTTGATAGGGAGGCCCACCCCGTGATGGGTATGACAAGACCCTTGACATGGATACAAGGAACTGAGTAAGGAGATTGGCATCCTTTGTGTCTACTAAGGATATGGTGTGGTCAGTTACCTGGGTGTTGGTGTGGACTTGCCTTCCAAGTTGGATTAAGAATAAAAACTGTACTATGAAATTCACCACATAAAAAATAATTCTAAAACATAGAGCAAACAGTCAAGTAAACTGAATGTCTCCTTCCCCACATCTTGCCCTTATTTGCTGCACATTGAGGAGCTTGAGTGTGATGTAAACCCAGAAATGAACAGTGCTGGAACCTGATGCCCTTAGCTCTGTATGGCATCCAATTAGCTCTTAGGAGTCAGACAGACCCAAGAGTTATGGGTTTTTGCAGTCACTGCAGAAAAGTAGAATTGCAATATCCATAAGTTTACATATCATTAAGATGTGATACAGCACACCTACACTGAGACAGACATGGAGAGATGGACAGCCATGACTTTACAAAACACAGTTCTGCAAGGACAGAGAGAGCCCAGGAACTGAGAACTGAGGGCAGAGAAAGGCCTCCTGTCTCATCTCACCTGTTCTCAAGTTGAGTCCCTGAGATCGATGTGTGCTGAGCGCCTTCTGCTCATTGTCAATGCAAACTACAGTAACAGCCACTCTGGCCAGAATTAATCTTTGTTTCAGTAGTGGTATGAATGCTATGGGAGTCTAACTTTTTTCTGACTGGGATTAAGTACTGAGAGCCAGTAGAACAAATATAACTGGTACTATAACTCAGTCCCGAAATCCATGGGCATGAATGCCAGATGCTCTAAAGGAGAGCAGTGTACCATTACTTTGCTGTATGCACACAGTAATCTTCTCCATACTTACCATTACACCATTGATGAGAGCAGCTCTCAGCCCTCCATGGAGTTGTTTTCTCTCACAACAGGAGGTGATCAACACAGAGATCACACCTAGCCAAAATGCATTGAATAAGTGCCCATGGAGTGTTCTGGCCTAAATAGAACATCAAAACCAATGCCCACACCAAGGCTGTGGGCACACTGTGGAGGGAGGTGGTAGGAATTTAAGAGTCAGGGTGAGGAGAGCTACAGCAGACAGTACCCTGTGAACATTACAAGGTAGTCAATGACGGGTAAGGCTCCACATGAGGGTGGTGACCAACCTAAGACATGCACAGTCGCCTATATTCCATGCAGCTGAAGAGGCTTGGGGTCACCCCAGCTATCATGGTCCCCACTGAAAAAAATTTATAAATAAAAGGGTGAAAATGTGGCACTATCAATTCAGGGAGGCCCTAGCCTGGGCTCCTGTATCCAAGAGGTCTGGCTACAGATAAGCCTGAAAAGGAACCATATAGGCAGTGGGATGTACAACCAATGGGTGGAGGGATGAACAACCAATGGGAAGTGGCTATCTAACCTGGACACCCAGTAAACAGATTAATGATTGGTGGCTGCTCTCCCCCTCCTCTGAGCAGAGGAGTGGCCACACCTGATTGGACCCTGACCCTATATAAGCCCAAACACTTCCTGATTAAAGTTGAGTCTGCAGCCAACTCATTGTCTGCATGCTGTTTCTCACCTGACTCCTGGGGTCTGGGTGGTGACCCCGTCTTCAGCTCGCCCATTCACCTCACACCCACGAGGCCCCGCCATTTTCCCTCTTCCCCCTGGCTGGCCCGGTGGGGGATTTGGCAACATCTGGTAGCCAAAGTGGGGCAGTGCTGACTTCGGTGTAGACGAGACACCCATTTCAGTAAGGTTCAGTGAGCAACTACTTTAGTTTAGTGTTCCTGTACTTTCGGTGCCTGAAGGTGAGCAGGTGGCCCCCTCCTCTTCCCCTTTCCCTGTTTGTCCTTGGGAACACGGACACTTGCTTGCTTGATTTAGTGATGATCAAGGAGCAAGATTAGGATCCCAATCGCTCGCTTGAATTGCTGATAATCAAGGAGCCCCAATCGCTCATTTGATTTCTTCACGATCAAAGAGCCCCTCTAAATTAAGGCTTTTTCCAGTAAGTTCACATGAGAAATTGATCCCCTCAGAACTCAAAGCCCAAGTTTGGTTATATTGAATCGGCCTGATCGGGGGCATAATGCCCAGGGGAGTAATGAACCCCTGAAGTCCCTCACTAAGCACAGGACATTTAGATCCAAAACACTTCTGCTTATGTTCTGCACTAGGTCTCTCCTTAAACATTGGTTACCCTTTTAGGAGTTGTTTGTACTTTGACCTTGGTTCTAGTCATCACTTTTCATTTTATGCACTCTTTTGTCTTGTCCCCTCACCTCCTAGTCATCTCTGCTCCATTAGGGAAACTTTCCTCTCCATAATGGATAATTTGCTGCCCCATCAGAAGACACCCCAGCTGACTGCCCTTAAGTCTCTACTAGACTTACATAGGATCAAAGTAAAACCAAAGGACTTAGAAGATTTTTGGGAGGAAGCTTTAATCTTAGCCCCTTGGATTTCTCCAGAAAATGTCTGGACCCACAGATTTGGATGGCAGTGCTTTTCCTGGCCAATAAGTGGGAAGTCCAGGATGGCCATATACTTCCAGCCCCCTTTATCCCTAACCTCCTGGGCATCATAACAGCCTTAAAGGATCCTCCACTGAGGAAGTGATTAATTGTAATAATAGAACTTGTGGAGAGACCCCAAAATCAGTCCTTTGTTCTTCCCCCAGAAACCTTCCCTCCTCCTCCTCTGTTGAGGACTCTGCAGAGGGGTCACAGGTCCGAGGGGGGGCATTCCACCCCCTGTCAACATCCTCTTCTTCCTGTAGCTCTTGACTCTCCCTATTTTCTGGATGTATTTTCTGCTTCAGAAGTCCTTGTTTTAAAATCTCTCCTACAGACTAGAGGCCTCAAGGTTAAGACTGCTGGCCTAGAGGAATTTTAGAATAAGACTATGGTTTTAGAACCTTGGATCCCCCAGAGAAAATGTGGAAATGGACCTATAGATAAGGATGCTTTTCCTTGCTAGATGTTTTTCATAATTAAGCTAAACTGCCGGATTTAACTAATATGAGGTCTTGTTTTAAATAAGGTTTTCCTAAATGTTAATCCACTTTTGATAAAGTTTTCAAGGGTAATTTTAAGACAGGTGCTGCTAAATTGTATAGTTGCCAGTAAAATGTTCATGTGCTTGTATGTTTATATGTTCTGTGTTTGCATGTTATATGTCTTGTCTGTGGCCACTTCAATTTTTTTCATTTGTGTTGTGTGCTAATATTAAAATTTTGGCATGCCATTTTTAGATACATCTATGCATACTTAAATATAAGAACAAATAATTTTGTTAACATCTAAGGCCTTAACTACTTATGTTTTATATCGTTCACTATTGTTTTTCTAATAGATTGTAAGTTTTCTGTAATACAAGCTTTCTTACAGGTTTTTTCATATATTCATAAAATAACAAAGCTTACTTTCCAGGTCCTCAGGGCATCCATTCAGGCCTTGGATATTCCTAAGATCACCAAAGGCCTGTTGTCAACCTGGGTGTCCTCTACTGAAGCTATGACTTACTACCTAACAATTGTTAGGTTCTGATTTATGTCTCCCCACCTCTTCTGGATCATTTTGCTGCCTGTCCTAACTACAGCCTCTCCACCTGCCTCATCTACAGCCCCTCCTCCTGCTCTTGCCCTGACAAAACCTCCTTTTCTCTGCCACTGCTTGAGTTCCCCTTTGGGACCATAATTCCTTCTCTGCGATGGTCTCATGACTGAAAGTCAATGATGGGAAGGCTCCACACAAGGGTGGTGACCAACCTAAGACAGGCACAGATAACTATATTCCATGCAGGAGAAGAGGCTCCGGTTGCCCCAACTATCATGGTCCCCACTGAAAAAAATTTATAAATAAAAGAGTGAAAATGTGGCACTATCGATTCAGGGAGGCCCAGTCCGGGCTCCCAAATCCAGGAGGTCTGGCTACAGATAAGCCTGAAAAGGAACCATACAGGCAGAGGAATGGACAACCAATGGATGGAGGGATGAACAACCAATGAGAAGAAGGGATGAAAAACCAATGGGAAGTGGCCATTTAACCTGGACACATAGTAAACAGCTTAATGATTGGTGGCTGCTCTCCCCCTCCCCTGAGCAGAGGAGAAGCCACAATTGATTGGACCCTGATCCTATATAAGCCCAAAACACTTCCTGATTAAAGCTGAGTCTGCAGCCAACTCGTCATCTGTGTGCTGTTTCTCGCCTGACTCCCGGGGTCTGGGTGGTGATCCCGTCATTGGCTTGCCCATTTGCCTCACACCCACAAGGCCCTGCCGTTTCCCTTCTTCCCCTCGGCTGGCCTGACGGGGGATTTGGCAACATGCTAGCACTTGTTTGCTCAACAGATCCAGACAGTTAGACCCCATTGCTAAACACAACATGAGCTTCAGTCACAGGATAAGAATACATCAAGCTGGAAGTTAATGGAAATCTTACTCATTGTAGGCCAGTTGTTATGCTACAGGAAGTTAGTATGCAAACTGTGAAGGAGAAATGCCAGCTATGATCTTACCCAACAGGGAACCGTGAGAAATTCAACATGATCCAGACAGACAAAAGGCTGCATCTATTGGTGAAGTGAAAACACAAATGCTATAGGAACAGCCAGCTGCTCAATCAAGAGGAAACACCTAGTCACAGTTAGACTAACTGGCAGTTCTTGGTTGGGGAGGTTCCTGGCCCTAGGGAAGAATCCATGGGTATTGTCTTATTAAGCATACACAAGGCACAATTTTTAGATGCTTTTCTCTAAGTTCACAGAAAGAAGAACCTTTCATTCTGCCACCAAGTTTTCTGTCAATAGAAATTAGTCAGTACAGAAGGCAAATGATTTAAGAGAAGTTGAAAGTATGTGATTGAGGGGCTGGAGAGGTGGCTCAGGGGTTATGCCTCTGCCTTGCAGGCGGAAGGTCCTGAGTTCGGATCCCAGATCCCACGTATAGACGCCAGGCAGAAGTGGGGGCGGCCTGCACTTCTGGTCCTGGTAGGGCGGAGCCTGTGAATCCCGGGGCAGAAGAAGGTGGTGGCGTCCATGGTGGTTCCCGAATTCGTCCATGGTTCTACACACACACATACACACACACACACACACACATATACACACACGCATGCCCGCACATACATATGCACACACGCACAATTGAATAAATAAAAAAATTTAAAAAAAAGTTAAAAAAAGAAAGTATGTGATTGAGAAGTACTTGACCATAAACAGAAAACCCAAGCTTCCCTACTGCCCTGCAGTGCCAAAGTCTAGGGAACATCAGAAGAGAATGGAAAACATCATGAGAAGTAGATTACAGCAAGAGGTACTGGCAGATAGCGCCCCTGTCCCAAAGACAATGCAATTATGAGCACACTGCAATCAAGTCCACCAGCACAAATTATGTGCAAGACTGAGCCAAACCCCACAGAACATTGAAAGAAGAAGGCACTCAGGTTACCCTGCCTCTCACGGACTGACCACTGAGGTTCAAAGCTGGCTAGAGCAAGTGATCCCTCGTGTAATACTTGTAGCTTCACTAGAATTATTGCCTAAGTATAGTGGTCACGTAGACACATGCAATGATAGACATCTCATTATTTTCTTCTAACTTTGAGTGGTTCAATCTTTACTGAGAGGAAAGGTCTCAGTGTGTCCTGAGAACAGATTCAGAAGCATAGCATCAGTACAATAGGAGGGTTGAAGTGGATAGAAGTCCACCTGTAGATGATCATGGGGAGGTACAGGAGGTGGAAGCAACCTTTGATGTGAATTCACTGCTGCTGGACTTACAGTTTTCACAAACAGAAATTTGTCCATTGTCATTGTTTGAAATGTGAGTTTCTCCCCACATGCTCATGTGTTTGAATTCGTAGCTGCTGCCAGTATTGGGAAGGTCATGGCACCTTTAGGAGTTGGAGCCTGGCTAGAAGAAAACAGTCACATGGGGTGACCTTGAGGTTGGTTAGCCCCACCGTGCTTGAGCTACTGAGCCTGCTTTTGAGCTTGCATTACCTCTTTGCCTTCATGGTGTCTGCAGTGACTTTAGGTCGTCTCCAACTGCAGCTGCCTTTCCTGCCATGAAGGACTGTGTCTCCCTCTGGAACCACAAGCTGAGTAAATATCCCTTTTTCTCCCCTTCAGATGTCTGAGCCTCAGTGTTGTTTCACAGCAACAGAGAAAGAGTAGCTGCTGCACCTATGCTAAGGTGAGGGTGGATACTTCAGCCATGGAGATTTCTGGAGGAGTGGATGGTCTGGTGAACACCGAGTCCAGGTTCACTGTTAAGCTCATGTCTCTGTGTTACCATGTCCCCCATTTTGCTTTTCTCACTTCCGTATAGAGTATTGCCAGCTAAGTCAGCTATCATCTGTGACTAGTGTGAATTAACAACCTAGAATTTAGGAGCCACATCTCAGAGTCTGTGATGGCTGAGGCAAGTGCAAGTGTCGACTGAATCCTTCGGAAGATGCTCAGGGTCAAGTTTATGGATGTGAGTTTAAATCCATGAAGAGCAGCCTGTGAGGAGCCCCAGCATCCCTGTGAGGAAGCCCAGCATCCCCGTGAGGAGGCCCAGTGTCCCCATGAGGAGGCCCAGCGTCCCTGTGAGGAAGCCCAGCATCCTTGTGAGGAAGCCCAGCGTCCCCAGTGAGGTAGCACAGTGTCTGCAATGTTCTCTCTGCAGTTCAAGCACTACATGCAGGTGGTCCTCCACAGAGGTTTCTGCTCTGGAATCTGTTTTAATACAGAGATAACTGCAGCTTTATGCACCCTAACTACCCTGCATACCTAAGGCTTCACATTGTCTTTTCTTCACCCCATCTTCCCATACACATCTGGCCCCACATTGTGTACTGTGCCCCCACCATCCTGAACAATCAAAGATCTTCAGTCAAATTTATATCCATCCATTAGCTCATCCCAAGAGCAGAAAAATTCCACTCTGTTTCTCTCAGGAGCAGGCTTGTCTGTCATTGCTGGCCTCTTCCCAACCCCTCAGCCTGGCCTGTTTCCTGAAGGCTTGGCTCAGCTTCATTCTGTTGCTTCCTTTCAACAGACCCTGTCTGCCAAAGCTGTGCTGCATATGTATTCTGTTGGGCATGGACCGAGTGCTACAGTGACTCTGGGGAGATGTGGTTTCTGATGGGCACTATGCCCATAAGACAACTCTGTCCTGTGTTGGACCTCCCTCGGAAAGACAGAGATGGAGCACTGTTCCACTCAGGCTCCTCCTGTGCTTGTCAGTGCTCCATCCTGTGCTCACAGCTTCCCCGCCCTCCTCCTCCCTCAGTGCTTCTCTAAGGAGGCCCAGTGTCCTTACAATGGATGCAAGTTAACCCAGCTTTGGATTTGGCTCTTAGAGGATGAGCACTTATACATATGTTAGAACTGGTAAACCACAGACTATTGACAGACATTGGAATGGTCAGTTGTAGGAGTCAGAACCAGTTGACTTCAGAAGACTGGGAGCTAGAAACTCTCTCTCTCCCAGCTCGTTCTATAGGAGTGGTATGACCAGTTCCCTCAACTCTTCATGCTGGCATGAACTCTCCTGTCATGACAGGCAAATACTTGAAACCCTGAGCTGGAACAGTACGACAAGGAGGAGACAGAACCACGAAGTACCTGCTGACCAGAGCTGGTGAGAACATCCTCTCTTTGACCCAGTGTCTGGAGCTTCAGGGCAGGGGATGGGTTCCCAAGGATTTCATCCTGAAGATCTCTAGGGCCTGACCAAGGATGCTATAGTGTCAGTTCCTAGGGTCTGAGGACCTCACACACCTGTCCCTCACCTGTACTGACAGAATTCTGCATGGCCGAGGGAGATCATCAACCCTTGAGAAAGGAAACCTTGGGTGAGGTGTAGGATGTCACAGAATAATCCAGCGCTTCAAATCCCAGCTGCTCATCATGGATACATCAAAATCTGAGCTGAGGGACAAAGATGTCAGGGTAGGTTATTACTGTAACATGTATAGAGATAAAAAGTGTGGCTCCAGACTCAAAGCTCCCAGCTCCTTTGAAGACACACAGTTCGTCATCCATGAAGTCCTCTGTTAACTAAGTCAGAAGCTGCATGAATTGTCTTTGAACTGACTGGTCATGTCTGTCTCTCCACATAGCTGCTGAGAAAGCCTAGCCTCACAGGCTCTCAACCCACTGCCAGCCTTGGGATCCAACTGTCTCTATCCATCTGTCCTTCAACCCCCACATGTTGAAACAGACCATGAGAATAGATTGCTTAGTAATGAGAGCACAGAATGCAAGTTTGTGGAGAGAGGTTTCTAAGTCTGATGTGAGGGTCAGGAAGGTGCTTAAAATTATCTGCCAGGTAGGGGTCAAAGTTGACGGTTACATAATTTTAATAAACATGGTACAAAAAGTGAGGAAATATGACTTGCAGACTTTAAATCCAGCAGTAACATCTGGAGATCCAGAAGGAAAGCTGAAACTTCAATGGAATGATTTCATGATAGATGCACAATTATGAACTGGAGAATAGAATATTAACACAACCACACGTCACTAATTCTCAAGACCTACGATATATCTCAGAACAAAGTGGGCAGACAACACCTCATGCAGCCTGGGGGGTCCCTGAGACTCTCCTGTGTGGCCTCTGGATTCACCTTCAGTACCTACTGGATGTACTGGGTCTGCCAGGCTCCAGGGAAGGGGCTGGAGTGAGCATACTTTACTGGTGTTAGTGGTAGCAAATACTATGCAGACTCCTTGAAGGGCCAATTCACCATCTTCAGAGACAACGGCAAGAACACCTTGTACCTGGACACGAGCAGTCTGAAAAGCGAGGAAACAGCCACCTACTACTGTGCAAGAGACACAGTGAGGGAAAGTCATGGTCGGACCAGACACAAACCTCACTGCATGGAGCCCACAGCCTGCAGGGAGCACTGAGCATGCGCAGAGCTTAGGCTGGCCACAGAGCAGACACTGGGGGCATAAAGGGTGGACTTCCTGTGTCTGGGCTGCCTCTCCACACCATAGAGCGCCTCTACCAGGGATCTTCCTTACAGATATGCTGTGTTCTAATATTCGAAGATTCCAGTATTTTCATTTGTTTTCTATTGTTCTGCATATACTAAATGCAGGACAGTCACAGCTGGACACAAAATGCACAGTGACACATGTGGGACTAAAGTGACTCTGCGATGGGCTCCAGGGTCAGATCCAGGGGTGCTGAAGGACCTGGAGAGTGTGATCCTGCAGACGGGCCAGAGCCTCAGAGGGGCTCCCTGTTGGACTAGTGTGGGGCTTCAGGTTGTAGCCGAGAAGGACAGGTAGCGTGAGTGACCAATGCACACTGAGGACCTTCACCTTCGCCACCTCCTTACACGCGTTCATCGGTTCAGTGCTGACCCGAATCACTGCTGTCAATACAATGTATGTGAACATTGGTCCTGACCAGACTCCAGCCCTGAAATACGCAACAGTGCAGCTGGCAAGGGAGCTGAGCCTCAGGGCTGGTGACCAGCTTCCCACTGAGGTGTCTCTCCCTCCCTTCCTGTCTAGGGAGCTGTCAGATCACGGTGCTGCCTGGAGTTCTCAGAACCTACTCCTGCCCTGTGAGTGCCTGGTGTGGAACCGTTTTCTCTCTTTGGTTTTCTCAGATAACTACACCTCATTTGATGGACATCTTAGCCTTATTTTCTGTGTCTATAATTATGTAACCCAAACGACTGAAGGGAACAGAAGTTCATTCCTGCTCATGGTTTCAAGTATTTGCCTGTCATGACAGGAGAGTTCATGCCAGCATGAAGAGTTGAGGGAACTGGTCATACCACTCCTATA